>LR812537.1:24599526-24664526 GCA_903798195.1 Danio kyathit | reverse complement strand
CCGACATGTTTGCACCAATCAGGTCACCTTTACCTGGATGTGATACAGAAAAAAATGAACAGGAAGATTAAAAATGCAAGATTAATATGTAAGATAGCATTAGGAAATAACTGATTTGTTCAGTCATTGTATAAACATGTAAGCTAAGCTAGACAGCTTTTTTGCTCAGGGTTTCCTCTGAAGGTATGAAACGTGTGTTTGTGTGTGTGCGTGTGCATGTGCATGTGCATGTGTGTGTACAATCCTAAATTCCCTTTTACTTTGACTTGTATTTGATTGCATATAATATGAACAAAAACTATTTCATGTTTTGTTTGGTCAACTTAATTAAATTTGTAAATATAAATCCTTTGCTGTCTTTCAGATATTCAGAACACATTCCAAAAAAAGTTGGGACTGGAGCAATTTAGGGCTAGTAATCAGTTAAACGGGTTAAATAACGATGTAATATGAAACAGGTGATGTCAACGGGTGATTGTAATTATGACTTGGTACAAAAGCAGCATCCAAGAAAGATCTAGACCGTTAGGAGCAAAGATGGACCGATGATCCCCAATTTGCCAACAAATACGTGAAAAAATAATGGAAATGTTTAAAAACAATGGTCCTCAAAGAAAGATAGGAAAACATCTGGATATTTCACCTTCAAAAATGCATAACATATATAAAAGATTCAAGAAATCTGGAGGAATTTCAATGCATAAAGGACAAGGACGCAAGCCTAAGCTGAACAACCATAACCATGGATCCCTTAGGCGGCACTGCCTCAAAAATCCTCATTCATCTAAAAGCGATATCACCACATAAACTCAGGACCACTTTGGCAAACCTTTGTCAAGTACCACAATACGTAGTTACATCCACAAATGCCAGTTAAAACTGTACTGTGCCAAAAGGAATTCCTATGTTAACAGTGTCGAGAAGCACCATCAACTTCTCTGGGCTTGGAGGCATCTGGGATGGACCATCACACAGTGGAAAGGTATACTGTGTGAATCAAATGAATACAGATGAATCAGTATTTCAGGTATTTTTTTTATATTTTTCTGGACCAAAGAAGAAAAGGATATATATCTATCTATATATATATATATATATATATATATATATATATATATATATATATATATATATATATATATATACTGTATATATCTGTGTTTGGAGATGCAGCTCTTTTCTGATGACATCTGTTTGACGGCTTCACCCACAATATTTTTTAACACACCCCTCTTACCGTTAAATTGATGTCAAAAAGAAAGCTCTGCCCACTATTCAATATGGGATGATTGGATCCATATATTGAAAAAAGTCTCAGCAACTTCCAGTTCATGTGGACTTTAACTGACTAGGGCAAGGATTCTGTGGATACTTAATTACAAAACAAGGATATTTTAAACAGCAGTTTCAAACTAGTTGATGTTACAGTTTTTCTCAGTCGCTTTGGTGCATTTCTCACAACACTATTTACATTTGCACAACAGTTAATGCATTTCTCAAAACAATTAGTACAAGCTGCAAACCCTAGTTGATAACCTGCAAAAGCGTGTCACTTGCTCAAAATGGATAGCTCATTCCTCAAAAGCAAGTATTCATGTCAATGAAAGTGTCAGTGTCATCAAGATGAAAAGTCCTGACACCATTGTTTATGAACAAGATGTTTTCATTATGACAGTTTAATCTGTAAATTTTTTCCAATGCAAAAAAGTCAGATTTTTGTGACACTTCCTGAAAGTGATCAAGACAGCACTATATACTATTTGCACAGCCATTTGAAAACTACAGTAAGGTTAGACATCACTGCATTTAGTGAGGTATCTGAGTGCAAGACACTGAATATGTATGTTTCACATGTTTACTGCATTTGCTCTTTACAATTCTAATTTATTCACAGCATTGTGCAAAAGAATATTTGCTCTTTACAATTCTAATTTATTCAAAGCATTGTGCAAAAGAATAAATACATCCTTATTTACAACAAACATACACTTCCTTTGGGTAGAGCTGTGCACAACTGTGAACAATATTGCAGTACATATTAGAACTAAACCTATGATGTACAACATAGGTCTGTAAATCATTCATGAAATTGTTCAGTTTAGAAGACTTTAGATTTTCAGGAAAAAAAAAAGATTTAAATTTTTTAAATAAAATTTGCTTGACAGATTTTGACAACTAGTTTTGCATGTAATGACTCAAGTAATGAAATGAGGACTATTAGTTTTATATGGAATGACTATTGAGCATTCACAAGTTTAGCTAATTTAGACTGACATGACATAAGCAAATGATAATGTTACAAAACAGCAGAGAGTTGTATGAAAGCAACTGATGCATGTCCAAAAGCATTCGCAATTTGTTGGAAGGAATGAGAAACTGCTACTATGATGTGCACAAATGATTAATTGTTATGAGAAATGCATTAACTGTTGCGCAAATGTTGTGAGAAATGCATCAAAGCGACTGAGAAAAACTGTAATACACTGAATTTGAAGTATGAGCTAAAAATCATTTACGAATAAACACAAGTGAAAATAAAGTGAAATTTTTGGTTTATGAAACATGGTACACAATGCCATCATGAATTGTTAATGAAACATAAAGAAACTGCTTATGATTAAAATAATGAATGTGATGCCAGCACACAAAGTTTTCCAGCTAGTAACAGTTACTTAGTTTTTTGTTTGTTTTCTATCTTAATAATTGACAGTATAACTGACAAACTGTTTTTAGGAGTAATAACACTGCAGTGTAAAATAAAGTTAAAATGTGAGAAAAGCTATAAGAGCTTTTTAAACCAAGCTTAAGCACTTTACAGTGCACACAAAAGACACAACCAAGCTTTTGAAAACAGAGTTAACCACCCCTTTAATTGACCAGGGTCTGACAGAAATGTCACACATGTCTTTCAACACACAAAAACACTCCACGACCCACTGAAAACAATCTTGAAATCCACCTTTAGTTCACAACCCACCAGTCGAGAATCACTATGCTGGAGCAAAATTACTAAAATGTCTCCAACGTTAACCACAGAGCTCTTAAATCTAGCACTTCTATTCTTAAACCACATTAGAACTCCCAAAGGAATCCCAAAGGAAATGCTAATTTGTAAAACATTTTAGCACTTTAGGACTCTATTAGCAGTACAAAACCAACCTGTAAAAGAACACACACTCACATATAAACATACAAAAGCTAGCACAAGTGATCCTTCTTGAGCATTCAATGTCAGAGAGACCTTCTTTTGTCAGCAGGGTGGAGAGAGCGTGAGGAAAGATGCGAACGATAGTGTGTGTTTTTTCCTGTCAGAACTCATAAGGTGATATTAACACAAACACACGCACAACACAACCCCGCACACACACAGGCAGGACCTAACAGGATGATGGGGATTATATTTTTTCACACATTTGGTCCGCTGTCCTATGAGCCTGCTGCGTGTGTGAAGTCTCACAGAGAGAGTGAGCACGTTTACAAGCACTCCAATATGCTGATAACTTACAAAAAAAAAAAAAACACATGAGCTTACTGAAATAACCTGTTGTCGTGGTTTACATGCAAAACCAATAAACCAGCAATGCAAGTAAAAAATGCTTACAAGACTATATTAATAAATCAGTTTATTTTCCAGTAGTGACGTCAAAACGTAAAACTTGACATTTCAAATTACAAGTATTTCATTTGTCAGTTGTCAAGTGAAGTAAGTCATCCAAAACCAAAGAACAGGATTGCAGAAGAAAATGTAAGGCTTGTGTTTAAAGAGCCCCTATTATACATTAAAAAGGGTCATATTTTGGTTTTGGGGGTCTCCAACAACAGGCTGATATGCATGCAAGGTCAAAAAACACTTTCATGGTCTTATAATATGCATTTATTTTTATCTAATTATCCCAGCGACTCCCATATGATTCGTTCAGCGATTCATTTGTTCCCAAACCCCTCCTTAGCGCGAAGCTAATCTGCGCTGATTGGACTGATGACAGCCTGTTGTGATTGGTCCACAGCGTTCAGCACGAGACAGAGTGAAATGCCCAGCATGGCTTATCAACAATATTGAAGTAGTCACAGTGCATAGTGTATGTGTGAGAGTACCTGCCAACACTCCTGTTTTTCCTGGGAGTCTCACGTATTTCAGGCCCATTTCCAGCCACCCACCCATTTTGTTATTTGTCCCGTAATAAATTCCCCCCCAACCCCGGTCCTCAGCATTTTGGTACGGACTGTGAAACCCCTGGGTCGCCAACATTGGTATAGGATCCGATCGTAGCGGCTGCCCGAAACACGTTTCATAGTAGTTACTAACACCATAGTACACAATATTTGGTTCTCAACAGTGTTATCAGGGGCCTGTTTCAGTAAGGGGGTTCAACCAACTCGGAGTTGATTTACAGAGAGATTAAAAACTCAGAGTTTTTGGTTTCAGAATAGCTGATCTGAGTTGAGTCAATCAACTTTGAGTAGACCAACTCAGAGTTAAGCGCGCGCACCGTGACTATAAAAAGGCATTATCAATAGAGCGCAGTTATTACGAGTCACCATGGCAACATCTGAAAAAAAGAGATCAGCATTTCTTTCTCCAGCTGAACTTGATGTGCTCATGCAAAGTTATAGCAAATATGAGCATATATTTAAAAAAGCAACACCACTGCATCAGTGAAACAGAGACAATTAGTGTGGGAAAACATAGCTGCTCAAGTTAATGCGTAATTTTACATCAAATTTAAATATTTAAGTATAATAAAAAGGGATGTAATGTGTGACGTTTATAAAATTTTTACATACGTTCCCATTTTTATACACGTTGATCAGTTTTAATAGATTTAAAAGTGCACTTGTGAGTCTGCCTCTATTATTGATCAAGTGTAGAGGTTTATATGACATTTAGAATGTAAGCAGTATTAACAAATAGTTTTTTAGAACGAGTAATAATCCCATTAATCTTGTTACAGTACATGTCGAAGGTCAGTGAATTTAAGCTAATTATTTAAAAAAGGACAAGGCATAAAAAGTTATGTGCATCATGACGTTTCCATCAATCGTTTTTATGCGCATATTCAAAATGAGCAAAAATAGGTGGGTGGAAACGTAAGGCTAAGGCGAGAAATACCACTTCGTCTTTAAAAAAAGGGGAGGAGACGACAGAAACTCTGAGTTTAGAGACTAAAACCTGCTCCTGACCAGGTTAGATTCACAGAGTAAGTTATCACGGTAACTGACTCTGAGTTAAAGTTACCTCTCTTTCAGAAACAGGCTTGACTTACCCTGCTTTCTCAAGTTTGGAAAACCTGCCATTTTAAAACGGAAAACCCTGAGTTTCTCTCATTTCAGGGTTAAAATACTCTGAGTTTTCACTTAACCTCCTTTCTGAAACAGGCCTCAGGGCCGACGCGTCCATAGACGCGACCTAGGTGGCAGAATAGTGAGGGCGGTGTCCGCGAATCCCCTGGTTCTCACTTTCATCCGGGACACCCACCCCCTCCCTCCCGGTCCTCACTTTCATCCGCGAACCAGTCACTTTCTTTTTCCTAGAGCGCCAGTTCAGCTTGCTCTGACCCTGAGTGTTATTCAGACACCTCACCCCCAACCTAACCCCGCCGTTCTCCCGGATTTTCAGGGACAGATGTTGGCAGGTATGTGTGTGCAGTTAAACACCAGCATATTGCTCTATTCTTAACCATGACACACATTCAGCATTAATCCACACAGTGGCAAAAGCTGAACTATTCTGAAACTTGACCGCTGCACGTGTGTAAGAACAGCTGACGGTGGCCATAGCAACGACAAACAGTAGTGGAACGCGAGCTCACAAATGCATTTAAATCCGTAAATGTGGCATTAGACGCTATATGAAAATATAGTTAACCTGAAAGTTAACCTGATACAGTACAAGCGGATACAAGTAACAAAACACAATTAAATACATAATTTGCAAGCTAGAGAAAACAAGGAGGCAACCATGGTTATGCACTTACTTACACTTGTAAAAATGGAGGAAGAAACTGACCCATGATCCACTGATCCATGTACTGATAAAGTTCCTGTCAAGCTCTGACAAAGTCCCTAACATAGTCTTTTCTGATCCTTCCTTTAACAACCGGCCGACGAATGCCCCGCTGTAAGCGTGTAGATTCCAGAAGCACTCAAACTGCGCAAGGCTGGGCTATAATCCTGAGGTATTTTTGCAAAAACAAACCTTAACCACTGACTCTTCACAGTTTCATCACTGGATAGAGAAAATAACACTAACTTTCCCTCACACTTCCAATAATATCCAGCAGAATATCCCACAGCGTCTACGTGACTTAATTCCAACAGCGTCTGCTGCAGTGCATGTCTTCCTTTTTTTTCTTTGCTACTGTTTGTGGGCGGGGCCGCAGGTTTCAATTTTCCCGGGTTTGCTTGCGCAACAATTTGGCGGGGCTTGAGTTTCGTATCCATGTCACGCCGAAACGGCTAAAGACTCGTTATCAAGACGATTCATTTAAAGCACTATAAATCAACTCTTTTATAAATGAATCAATAGTTTTAAACACTGTGCACTTTCAGATTTAAACCTTAGCTGGATATTTCACTTCACTTAGAGCTGTGTTAGACACTACATGGAAGGTCATTCTCAAAAACCCATAATAGGTGCTCTTTAATCTTCTCTAGGTGCAATATTTTAACTGAAGCACTTCTACTCTGGGGTCAACACGGTGGCTCAGTGGTTAGCACTGTCACCTCACAGTAAGGAGGGTCGCTGGTTTGAGTCCCAGCTGGGTCAATTGGCATTTTTGTGAGGAGTTTGCATGTTCTCCCCGTGTTCACTTGGGTTTCCTCCAGGTGCTTAGGTTTCCCCCACAGTCCAAAGACATGCAGTATAGGTAAACTAAATTGGCCGTAGTGTTTGTCCGTGATCGTGTATGGATGTTTCCCAGTACTGGGTTGCAGCTGGAAGGGCATCTGCTGTGTAAAACATATGCTGGATAAATTAGCAGTTCATTCCGCTGTGGCGACCCCTAATGAATAAAGGGACTAAGTCGAAGGAAAATGAATGAATGAATAAATGAATGAATGAATGAATGAATGAATGAACTTCTGCTCTGCTCTATAGTATTGAAACTCATTCTCATTTTTATTCAAGTCCAAGAAATCATCTTAATTTGTGGTATATTTCCTCATATCCTGATGCAAATCCTACTGCAAAGCATTTGTTTTGTCTGAAATGGATGCACTTAAATCCTCTGTAATGACATTTACCTGTCACATATGACACACACATACATTTTAATAAACTGACAGCAAGCAGTTTAATGTGATTACATTTTCTGTGAAATCGGCAAAAATCCACCTGTGATGATCATTATAAAATTATTCTGATAAAAAGAAATGGAAAAATGTGTTCGCCTGAGAACAACAGAAAAACATGATAACAAACAACACAGGTGTTACTTCAGGAGAGGTTGAAATTTTACACAGTGTTGATAAGTAATATACTGTAAAAAAAAATTTTGGGTTCCACACAAGCGATTTGTATTGGGGCAACATGAAGAATTAATTTAACCTATTAGTTTTTCAATTTAAATGGAATGAACACAAAACAATTAAGCTGTCCACCCAAAAAAAATCAACAATTGTGTTGTTTCAGATCGTGTACTCAGATAAAAAAATATTTTTTAAGAGATTTTTGAAGGACAGAAGAAGGGTTGATTGATGGTTGTCATGGCGACTAGCATTCCACAATCACAAGACATGTCACTCGTATAGTTTTGAACACACCACAAACTAGTAAACAAAGAGTCTCTGTCATTTCTGGAGGAGACTCACCATCACGACCAAGTTGTGGATTACTTCAGAAGACCAGCGCGATGTGACTAGGCATTATTCAGAGGATGATAATGTGTAACACGGCCAGGGCTTGACATTAACACCCGCCAACCTGCCAAATGCGGGTAGATTTCAACTGTGGCGGGTTAGACAGACACTGCCACTAGCCACTTTGGCTGGTTGAAAATACTTTTTAAATTGTAGTTTTCTAAAAAGCAGGGTTCGACAGTAAGGATGGCCCAATATCCGTGCAAATGTGATCTTAGAATCTTATAACGACTGACAAAGATCTGTGTTCGTGCAAACAAAAGAAAGCAGGTGAATACCGAATGAGCGGATGATCACTCACGCGCACAGTTGATGTGATGCACGCGACTGTTAAAAAGCACGTGCGCGCTCCCGTTTACTTGCGCGAAGCAACTATGCCCAGAGGAAACGCAACCAGCTTGAACGGTTCTCTTTGAAATAAACTGGACAAAAAGTGATGATCGTGCACCTACAGTCCTGCTGCTTTCAAGAGCTCAAGATCATTTTGTAAGCAGCGGTTGCTACTTTCACTTTAATCATTCTTTGAACAGATATATTAACAGACCTAACATTAACCGTGTGCGCGCGATCATCTTTTCATTATCACAAACAGTATGTTTTTTTACCTACTTTTTTTGCTTAGTTATTTTTGCTAATATGGTTTAATTACCATCCTTTAAAGTAACATTGCTTTAATAGGAGATTAACTCCCCATTTATGTGCATTTAATTGGTGATCTGGGACATTTAGACAAGACAGATTACTGATTACTTGTTGAATTAAAAAGTACATGTATACAGCTATATTTAGCTTGTTTTGACACATTATTTAAAATTTGTGGGTAAAAAATAATCTTTTAGTTATTTTTGGTGTGGTCAGAGACAAATTTGGTCCTTTAAATCCCTAATTTTGAGCCCTGAAAAGTCATGTGAAATAAAAACGTATTGCAATTCGATAAACACAAACCTTTTGCTCATGCACATTGAGAAAGCTCATACACAACACACACAAAAAGTAAAATAAATGAGGCGGCGTGTGGACATAACACAAAATCTACATCAAGTAATTTTAGCACATCAAAGTCAAATTTCTGCATATAAAATATATTTTCCCAACAACAAAATTGTGGCTAATGCAAATGTCGAGTGGCTAGTAATGTTGAAAATCTACTAGCCACAGTGGCTGGTGATCAAAAAAGTTAATGTCAAGTCTTGAACACGGCCATAAATGAGATTGGTGTCGTTATCTCGTTCTTTTAGAGTGTGCATACACTTTAGCTTGGGCAACCTGAAAAAAAAAATGCCAATTTTGTTTGATTCGAACATTTAGAAACAAAACTTATGAGACAGCTGTTGTTTGATTTTATTGGTGATTCCAAATATGTCATGTAATCATAAGCTTGTCAACAGAGAATTTGATGTTTACCCATTCAGACTGAATGCCCGAGCATATTGACTGAGAGGCGTTTCAAAGATGGCCGATGAGTAAAATGACTTGCCTTAAAGAGACTTTGGCCACGCAACTGACAGTACTATAATGTAAAACAGAACATGATAGGAATATTCTAAAAGCAATTCAAGAAACATAAAAAAAAAAAAAGTTCAAGTTTGCTGCCAGACTACTTATTTAAAATGAGATGAAACAACACAATTCTATTTTTTTTGGAGGGACAACTTAATTATTTTATGTTCAATCCACTTGAGATTAACTAAATTTAGAGATTAAGCTAATCTTGACTTGACTTACCCTGAGAAATACCCTTAGAGATTAAGCTAACTTAATTCCTTCATGCTGTCCCAACACAAATCGATTATGTGCAACTCGGCATATTTTTTATTTTTACAGTGCACCTTAATCATAATATCATCTTATTCTGAATTAGGTAAATAATTAGATTCCTGTTGTCAATGTAAACATAATGACTGACCAATCACAGAGCACAGTTTTGTTGGCTGCTACATAAACACATGGGCCCTGCAGTCTTCAGCTAATGAGAAGAAGTCATGCTAAAGGTTTTTATTCACTTTAAAAGTTGATTACAATACATTGAGCTTAATGTGTGATTACTGACCAAGGATGGCAAGCACCATGTTGTCCTTGAGCACCTCCATAGAGCCGGAGCAGACAAAGAAAAGAGCCTGTAGAGCATCTCCCTGACGCAGAAGGTACTCGCCCGGTGCGCAGAAGGAAGTCTTAATGTGCAGAGAGAGAGACCGGAGACATCCACGACTCAGTGACGAGAAGACTGAAAGCTCTAGGATCTCTTTATTCAGGTGCATCGCAATGTCCGAACGCAACTCATCCGGAAAATCTCTCAGAAGCTGGAGAGAGTGGACCAAAGAAACAAAGATAGCGGAAAATAACATGAAAACAGGATTTGTAACACATTAACAATAAATAAATACAGGAGAATTATTGGAATGAAAGACAGAACAGTGAAAATACAAAAAAAAAAAATAAATTTAAAAAGAGAAAATACTGAGAATATTTACCCATTTGAAACAGGGAGATTTAGGAATGTAATAGGAAATACAAAAAAAGAAAAATATAAAAAAAGAAAAAATATATACAACAAAATAAACCAAAAAGAAAACAAAAGCGAACATTTTAAATGAGGACCAAGAAAATAACAAAAGGAAATATAAACAAATGGAATTATTGAAAAAGAGGAAGTTAAAATAAAATGCAAAATTAGAAGAAAAGTGAAAGAAAATACAGAGAATATTTAACCATTTCAAACAGAGCCTATTAGGAATGTAATAGGAAATAGAAAAAGAAAAAGATTAAAAAGAAAAAGAGGAAAAATATATATAATAAAATACGTAAAAAAATATAAAAAAAAGAGAAAATAGGACATTTTAAAGAAAAAACAAAAAATAACAAAAGGAAATTTAAGCAAAAGGAATAATTGAAAAAGAGAATAAAATGCAAATTATGAAAAATATTTAAAAGAAATAGAGAAACAAATCTAAAATATAATAAGCAAAAAATAAATGAAAAAGGACATTTTAAAGAAGAACCAAAAAATAACAAAAGGAAATTTAAACAAAATAAATAATGAAAGAAATGGAAAAGGGAAAATAAAAAGGCAAGAAACTAGAAACAGAAAAAAGGGATACAAAACAGATGTATAAAAACAAAGAAAGGGTAGAAATGAAGGTTAACAAAAAAGGAAGAGAAAAACAAAATACAAAACAAAAAAGAAGAAAACAGAAAAAAGAAAAATTAAACATAAAGAGATAAAGAAGAAAAGGTGAATAAAAACATAAAAGGAAAATACAGAAAAAACAAAAAGTAAAAGTAGAAAAAAGGAAACATTAAAGAGGAAATTAAAAATAAAATGCCAAATACGCAGAAAAGTGAAAGAAACGAGAAAGGTTAAAAGTGCTGTATGTACGTTTTTGACTCTTCTAAAGCATAAAAATACCATATGTTTGCAGATATTTAAGAAACATGGTGAACATTCCTGTTTATTTGAAAAACAATGCTGAAGTCAGATATTCTGCTTTTGAATATGTCCGTTACGTGGACTGGCTGTCTTTGTTTTGGTCATTTAACCAGACCAATGCCAGTTTAGCCAATTATATTTCAGCACCTCGGGTTGCCTTGGAAAACAGCGTATTTCATTTATTCAGTCATAAAGGCTCTCAAAGTGTGCGTCCCTGACCAAACTGCAGTAACAGCCTCCGAAATGAGACATAGATTCAGAGTTCCACATAAGGTGGTTATTAATTAGCAAATAATATAAATATAAACATTAGGTGAGCAGGTTGCAATGTAACCCTGTGTCCTAACAACAACACTACGTGATGAGATTTGCAGCAATTTGGATGCATCAGTTTGCATCAGGCGAAACATGGCAGAAATTTAAATACAACCATTCAGAAACATTCAAAAGTCAACATTTATGTCCATTTTTAGAAAGAAAAGCCCTATGCGTTTCCGAGTGAACTTACATAACAGCACATTACATCCTGGCATTAAACCGCCATTAAAACCATCAAGCATGCTGCTTTTCTGAGATTTCCCCCTGAAAACAAAAGCTGCAAGTATTTCTGGCCATGCCTGATTCCTGCCCTCCGCCACCCTTCATCTGCTTTGCTCATCCATCCACATCTGCATCCATCCTTCAGCCTGACTGAATGGCATCTGTCACTCTCTCTGTCTCTCTCCTTTCTCTCTCTCCTGCTCTCCGGCCATCAGCCTCACCATCTATTATTCATAAACCTGTGATTTAGCAAGGTGTTTAGATTCCATCTCATTTTTCCAGCTCTCTCTCTCTTGACTGTAGAATAAAGTCATAGGCTGAAGGACAGAGCTCTTAAGTGTTCAACTGTCCATCTGAATCATACTTGCTTTAGTTGTTCCTTTGCTCTTGGCTTTGCTGTGTTGCTTTATCATTAGCAGAGCACAGACAGTGCTGTGGTATAAATATGTAGATACAAAATGTTTTCAGTAATGTTAGTTTGTGTAATATACATGTTTCAGTGAACCAAATTTATATACTATATTTCATCCATTATATTTATATTAGGGGTGGCATGATGGCTCAGGGGTTAGCACTGTCGCCTCACAGCAAAAAGATTGCTGGTTCGAATCTTGGCTGGACCAGTTGACCGGCTGAAACTATGTGGCGTCTGCAAGTTCTCCCCATGTTGGTGTGGGTTTCCTCTGGGTGCTCCGGTTTTCCCCACAGTCCAAAGACATGCGCTTTAGGGAAATTAAATAAACTAAATTGGCCGTAGTGTGTGTGTGTGAATGAGTGTGTATGGGTGTTTCCAAGTAGGTTTGCGGCTGGAAGGGCATCCACTGCATAAAACATACTGCTGAAATAGTTGCCGGTTCATTCCGCTTGTGGCGACCTCTGAAACAGAGACTAAGCCAAAGGAAAATTAATTAATATTTATATTTTATATTTATTATATTACATTTTATATGATATTGAGTGTATTCCGACCAACAGTAACCTCTGATTGGCTATTTCAGCATATGTGGGATTCTCAAAGACTACCTGTTTTTGTTATAAATCAAATGGTGACAAGTTTGCATTCCTGCACCAATAAAGTATTGCATTTATTATATTACTGTTTAAGTTCCATGGTAGAGAATAGGTGTCTATTAATATATAAACTATGTGTGTCATTTTACTTCATTTTTAAGCTACATGTACTGTACATTACCTGACAAAAGTCTTGTCGCCTATCCAAGTTTTAGGAACAACAAATAATGACTTGACTTCTAGTTGATCATTTGGTATCAGAAGTGGCTAATATGAAAGGCAAAGGCCTCTAGATTACGCTTATTTTACCAAAATAAAATATGATCATGCCTTGATTTTTAACTATTTAATTAGGACAGTAAGGTCTGACTTTGCCTAGGCAAAAGTCTTGTCACTTAACAGAAATAATGTACAATATAGAATATAAAGTCATGGTGCAGTGGAAAAAGAATTATTATTGTGTATGACTCCCATGAGCTTGGAGGACTGCATCCATACATCTCTGCAATGACTCAAATAACCTATTAATAAAGTCATCTGGAATGGCAAAGAAAGCGTTCTTGCAGGACTCCCAGAGTTCATCAAGAGTCTTTGGATTCATCTTCAATGCCTCCCGCTTCAACTTACAACAGACAAGCTCAATAATCTACATTTCTGGTTTTCTGGTGACTGGGCTGGCCAATCCTGGAGCACCTTGACCTTCTTTGCTTTCAGGAACTTTGATGTGGAGGCTGAAGTATGAGAAGGAGCGCTATCCTGCTGAAGAATTTGCCCTCTCCTGTGGTTTGTAATGTAACGGGCAGCACAAATGTCAAGACACCTAAGGCTGTTAATGTTGTCATCCACTCTGCAGATCTCTTGTACGACCCCATACTGAATGTAACCCCAAACTATGATTTTTCCTTCACCGATTTTGACTGATTTCTGTGAGAATCTTGGGTCCATGCGGGTTCCAATAGTCTGCAGTATTTGTGATAATTGAGATGCAGTTCAACAGATGATTCATCGCTAAAATCTAACTTTTACTTTGCCACTTTTACAAATGATCAACTGAAAGTTAAGTTATTATTTGTTGCTCTTACAACTGAGATCGACAACAAAACTTTTGTCAGCTAGTATAGATGCACACACAAGACTTAAGCCGAAGTCACACTAGAGTTTGAGCTTGCGAAATTCTGTCGTACGGCGCTGCGAAAAGGGGCGGGATTAAACAAGATGATTAGACATTAAAAAAAGTGAGCGATTGCTCCATGTTTTAAATTTCTGTTCAGAGAGGTCATGTTTTGATCCTGGATTGGTCTTACGTAGTCAAGTGATGCAATTTCGCAGGTCAGAGTTTACCAAGCTTGAACTTTGCACTGCAGCAACCTGCGAAACTCGACGCATGACCCTGCGTTTCCGGTCTGACGCATTCGCGTGCGTATGAATGGAAGTCTATGGAGAGTAAAGTTCAGTGTGACCGCGACTTTACAGTATCTATCAGTGCTCTACATCTGCCTGTTTTAGACAGCTGACTGAGTATTTTCCCGCACAAACTGCAGGGTGTGGTGACAATGGTATGAACTGTTATAGGGGTGGTCAAATGTACATTATCTTTTAATTATGCTTGTTCAAACTACTTAATAAAAATAAGCTGACTCAATTCTTGAGTTTTTCTTTGGATGACTTAATTATTTTATGTTCAATCCACTTAAATTTGCAAAAACAATTAAGTTAACTTAATCAAATTGTGTTGGGACAACATGAAGGAGTTTTGTAAAACCCAGCATTTTTTACAGTGTATAGATTAGAGGAAACTTTCTCACTACCACACACTTATGTTATGTTGAGGTCAAGCATTAATTAGGGGGTCAAACCCACCCAAACCCCTCTGTAGTTCACATCCTACAGTAAAATCATTCATAAATTACACGTTTTCCATATTTTGTGATTCATGTTTTATTCTTTATTTTTCCCCATTTATTTATACTTCTGAGTTGCATTATGGGACCTTGATTTTTCTTCCAACAACTTTTAACCTTAAAAAAAGTTTAAAAAAAAAAGTGACTTTTATAAAAATTTGTAATAGTTTGGGTTGGTGTTGTATATTACGATTCAAAAGCCTTGTAATAAACTGCCAGTAAATTTTTCTGTTCTTTGACAGACTCCTTTCTCTTTATACAACAGTTCTGTCTGGTTCTCGAATCTGATTGGCTGACAGCCATGTGATATTCTGCAATAACAGAACTTGTACAGCCTCCTCACCCTTCTGTATTACTCCGCCAACATAAAGTAACAGCAGATCTATGAACACACTACAGTTTGACAAATATTGTAGCTGTTGGACAACATAATGTACTTTTGATGCTTTTTTAGGCGAGAATGTTGTTTAGATTGCAACTTTGCAGTTTATTTATAAGTACAGTGCCTATATTAAATAGTTATAATTTTGGAGATACAGTGCGTCGGCATCTATCAGCCTGTCATACTGAGCAGAGCAAAGACAGTTGATGTTCCGCCAAAAGATGGCGACAGAGATGATATAATAAGCCCTTATGCTGCGTTCACACCAGATGCGGAAGAAGCATCAAGCATGAGTGATTTACATGTTAAGTCAATGCAAAGGCGTGAATAGACATCCTGCGGCGCTATACGCGCGAATGACGCGAATCGCTAGAGTTCAAAAATCTGAACTTCTGCGGACCTTGCGCCGCGTTAACCAATCAGAAGCTTGCTCTTGTGGGGGCGTGATTGTGACATGGCACATGTTGTTGGTGTCCCGGGGGAAATCCTCCAGCCGACACCAACAACAGTTCATCAAACTGGGCTCGGCTCAGTCAGAAGCACCGCTGAAAGCCTCTGTCATTCAGGTTAAGTTTCTGGAGGAGTTTATGAGCTCACAGAGGTGGGTGCACCTCTGAAAGCATCTAGTGGACTCAGACACTGCTCCAACTGTATCGACGCTGTTTTTCAGCCTTCATAAAAGCACATAAACACAGTTATTTTCTCAATAAAATCCATGTTAGCCATTTAGCAATGAGGCTACAGTCACCGGGCAGACAGAAGCCCTGCCCATCACGTGAATCCGCATCTGTTCTGAAGTGAATTTGACGCGTGAATGAAGCAGAATTTGACACGCGAATGAAGTGAGTAAACTCAAATGTTCACGCGTCTATTTACGCGCAAATAGCATGATTTATGCGCGCGTTCCGTGTCTGGTGTGAACACAGCATTAGAGGAGAAAAACTCAGCGTCATTTTAAACTACAGCTGATCAAATCATTATAAAACAGGTAAGTGATTTTCTAAGTCGATCTCTCTCTTTTGTATGTTGTGGTGCTGTATTTATACCATAGTCTGATAGGGGTTCTGGTAGTGTATCTGGTAGTGTTTGCTTTGCTTTGGCTTTTTCGAGGTTAATTATTGTGATATCCCAATTGCAACAGAAATACTGGGAAATGTGATGCCGTTCAGCCTTATAATCTTAAAATGTGAGCAAAATCACTTGTTTTTCACCACTTTAGATATTAAGCTAAAGAATCATTTAAATACTAGCTCTAAAGTGACGTTGGTGAATTAGTAACGGTTTCTGCTGTTCTGACGTCAGCTGCAGATGTGAATGAATGGCGGAAGCAAGTAGTTCCTCATACAGGGGTTTGAGACTCTCTGTGTTTGATTTTCTTTGTATATACATTATTATGCCATCGAACTGTTGTATAAAGGCAATATAACAGTGTGATATGGCTGTATATCGTCACTGGTGGGAGAGTAAGGCAACGCACGCCTCCCACCAGCACCCATCACACTGCTATTCGTATGATATTGCTCATATATATTATTTCTTATACATTTTATTATTTCAAACTTCTAAAATGCCAACAAAAGTCACTTTGTTAAACTGCAGAGTTGAATTTTCAACATCCAAAGTGGACAGAGCAGAAATCAACATCCCATAATGCAATTCACAACCATAAATAAATGGGTGCAAGAGGTGTTAATGACAGACACCTGTCCCACTCATCACAAACCTTTTGCTGTGATACAAAATAACATTCTATTCTAAGTTCTATTAAGTTATATTACTCAAATATTTGAGGCAATAGGTTTCAAAAATTTTCACAAATGTTTTGAGTAATTAGACCTTCTCAAGATTTACCTTGGTTACAGTATGTGTGCAGAAGGCAGACCATACAATATGTTGGAAATGAGTCCAGCTGTAAGGAATGAGTGAGCCGTGTTGTGTAAAATCCTCTGTGAAGCGTAGCTTTACCTCATTGGAGTCAATGCCATTGTTGACGGACCAGGTGGTCTGGAAGTACTCCAGCATGCGCTGTTTGAGGCTCTGAGGCAGGTGGTGCACACGGATGAAGTCCTTCAGGTCTTTAGTGCGTGTGTGGTAAGAGGACCAGCGGGAGTACATGCGCTGAATGATGGCCGTCACATTACCGAAGACCAGAGCGTGCATCAACGCTAATAAACACACAATGACACACACAGACATGGATGTTAAGATTTCAGTGATCCAAGAATTTGTGGTGGTTTGCTTGAAAGGTAATGGCAACCCCAAAAAATGTTAAAATCAAGTAAACGGCAAAAAGATACATGTTAAAATTAGTGCTGGGCAGAGATTGTCAAAATAAAATATGGTTTTGACATGATATATGTGTGTGCGAATTACTGTATATAAATTTATGAAACACACATACATAAAACAAAACTTCACAAAACGTTTTGTGTTTTGTTATATAGATATTTAAATTTATATTTTATATCTAAATAGAAATAAACATTTTCTCAAATATATTCATGCATGTGTGTATTTATATATATACATAATAAATATACATAGCAAACACTCCACACACATATATTATGTCAAAGCAAACTTTTATTTTGGATGCAATTAATCATAATTAATCTTTGTCCAGTACTAATTTACATTCATTGTTAGCAATAAAAGTAATAACAAAAAACAATAATAATAATAAAAACAAGCTTAATTTAAAGCTATTTGTTCAGCTTTCGAAAGTAATGTTTTATGCATATTTAAAATAAACTAAAAAATAAAAGCAATTAATCAATTAAGCTTGATTTAAAATCAAATGTTTGATTATGCAATTTTTTTATAATAATGTTTATTTTATTTATGCTAATCTAATTGTTCCCAATTGTTGTAAAATAAAATAAAATAAAATAAAATAAAATAAAATAAAATAAAATAAAATAAAATAAAATAAAATAAAATTAAATTAAATTAAATTAAATTAAATTAAAATCTTTTTTCCGTAACAATTAAACCTATATATTGAAAGGTTTACAGTATGTCTTGCTCAGTCTAAGATCTCTGTTAATTCACAGGTGGTGACTGAATGTGTACATATGTGTTGGGGTGTATAATTGGGTATTATTGGATGTTTGGAAAGGGAACAGAACTGCCCCATGGCGAAGGGTGACATTTAACAGAATAAAGGCCATGAATTTTGAATGTGAACAGCTGTTGTGACCTCTTATCATCTTATTTAATGACAGAAGAACGTACATGACATATGCAGTTATATAGATGCTGATGTCGTAAGTTGTGTTTGATTGTACGTTTAGTTTAATCAATTTAGTTTAATTTACATTCTGATTAGTTTTTTAGATTGTACACACATACTGTATACACATACAAATAACTGCTACGGATCTCTATCTATCTATCTATCTATCTATCTATCTATCTATCTATCTATCTATCTATCTATCTATCTATCTATCTATCTATCTATCTATCTATCTATCTATCTATCTATCTATCTATCTATCTATCTATCTATCTATCTGTCTATCTATCCATATTTTCATCTATCTATCCATCAATCCATCTCCGTCCATCTATCCATCTATTTATCCATATTTCCATCTATCCATCCATCTATCTATCCATATTTCCATCTATCCATCTATCTATCCATATTTCCATCCATCCATCCATCCATCCATCCATCCATCCATCTTATAAATATTCTAAAATAAAATAGAATTAAATAAAATTTTATTTTATTTGGAAAAAGCAATATTTTTTTTAATTAACTTAAACACAAAATTAAACATTTAAAAAAGTACATAAAATAGAGCATGATTTAAATATTTTGTATCATATATATTGTATAAATTAATTAATAATTACTGTCCCTATACATAAATTAAATTAGTTAAATAAAAGTATGGACAATAAGTTAGAAAAATAAAGAAAGTCAACTGACAATATTCATAATATTAATGTATAATACGCATTTCAATTAACATTTATCTTATTTGTGCTGTGGTTTTAGTAACACTTTATACACCCCCTCCCCCCAACACACATACTTTTTAGCTACAACAGATTTTTTGTCTTGTACAAAGAAACAGTCATTCAACGTTATTATTAGTCTCTGAAGAAGCCGAAGACACATACACACACACCCTCCATTTTCTGGATCCCAATTATACTCCAAATTTGCTCTACCTCAAATACACCTAAAAATATCTGTTAAACTTCACCCTTTCAGCAAACACATAGACACGCACACACACACCTCCAATGAGCATGGTGCAGATGGAGAAGATCTTCTCTGCGTCTGTGTTGGCAGAGACATTTCCGAAGCCCACGCTGGTCAGGCTGCTGAGGGTGAAGTACAGCGCCGCGATGTAGATGCTCCGTAAAGATGGTCCGCTGCTCAACGTTCTGTTGGCCACCCCCTCGTATGGAGACTCCAAACGTTTGCCCAGCTCATGCAGCCAACCTGAGACAGGCAGACAATTCATTAAACACTGTTTATGTATCAGTTTCTGTGCCCATATGGTGGAAAATTAGCACTGCAGTGACACTACAGTTAAAGGAATTCTTCAGCTAAAATGTACATTTCTGTCATTGTTTACTTCACCCATATCAATTCATTTATTTCGTGGAACACAGAATTAGTTTTCTCTTTTTTTATAGTGTTCATGACTCATTCCAGAATAGCGGGTACATTTCAAATATTTATTATTTTCCTTAAACTGAAATGATGTAAAACAAATGTGAACTGAAGCCTAATGCAAAGTTCTTAAATATGCTTCTATTACTAATTGTTGTTTAAATTATTGTTAAATTTTGTAATCCACTAACGGAGTTGACAATAACAGAGTTGACATTTTCTACCATTTTGATCTTTAGCTCAAGATGTTAACATAAAATACCACATAATATGTCTTAAAGGGCACCTATTTTACCCCGTTTTCAAGATTTTAAGTCTTTTGTGTCTCCAGAATGTGTTTGTAAAGTTTTAGCTCAAAATACCCATCAGATTATTTATTAAACATTTCAGAATATTGGAATTATCTGCTCTGAACACATTTTTTTTGCTGTTTCAAGCAGTTTTTTTTGCCTGTGCCTTTAATGCTAGTTCTCTCCACCCACGGTTCCCTTGTGCCTGTCAGAGTGTGCCTCAATCTCCACCTCAGCTGCGTCAGATAAACAGCACAGTGACAGACATGAAGGAAGCAGATCTCACGTAATGTTTGAAATACTAAGAAGAACTTTCCGAATGATTATTTGATGTATTTGCTGTGGAGTTAATTCAAGCTTTTCTGCAATGATGAGTCACACACAATGTCATTACAAAGTTCACATACACAAACACACACAGCGGACACACAGACAACCTGCGCGTTTAACTTAATGTGACAGGAAATATAATATCCACTGCTGTATGGATATCTGTTATGTTACAGTTTTTCTCAGTCGCTTTGGTGCATTTCTCACAACACTATTTACATTTGCACAACAGATAATGCATTTCTCAAAACAATTAGTACAAGCTGCAAACCCTAGTTGATAACCTGCAAAAGCATGTCACTTGCTCAAAATGGAGAGCTCATTCCTCAAAAGCAAGTATTGATGTCAATGAAAGCATCAGTGTCATCAAGATGAAAAGTCCTGACACCATTGTTTATGAACAAGATAGTCAAATGGCTTTGTCATGTTTTCATTAGGACAGTTTACTCTGTTAATTTTTTCCAATGCAAAAAAGTTAGATTTTGGTGACACTTCCTGAAAATGATCAAGACAGCACTATATACTGCAGTTTTTCTCAGTCGCTTTGGTGCATTTCTCACAACACTATTTACATTTGCACAACAGTTAATGCATTTCTCAAAACAATTATTCATTTGTGCACATCATAGTAGCAGTTTCTCATTCCTTCAAACAAATTGCAAATGCTTTTGCACATGCATCAATTGCTTTCATACAACTCTCTGCTGTTTTATAACATTATCATTTGCTTATGTCATGTCAGTCAAAATTAACTAAACTTGTGAATGCTCAATAGTCATTCCATATAAAACTAATAGTCCTCATTTCATTACTTGAGTCATTACATACAAAAATGTTAAACTAGTTGTCAAAATCTGTCAAGAAAATTTTATAAAAATGTTTAAATTTTTTTTTTTTCCAGAAAATGTCTTCTAAATTAAACAATTTCATGAATAATTTACAGACCTGTGTATGCTGTAGGTTCAGTTCCAGTATGTACTGCAATATTGTTTACAGTTGTGCACAGCTCTACCCAAAGGAAGTTTATGTTTGTTGTTGTTACAAGGGGATGAGCCCCCATGTGTTACAACCGGCTCAAAATTGTAACATTAGAGAGACAATACGGACCAGGTAAATTGAAAAGAGAAATTATTTATTAACAAAAACATGACTAACAAAAATATTTAAAGCAATCAAAGTCAGTATAGATGGAAGTCAGTAGTGAAAAGCATGTGCATGGTAGTGAACTAAACTCATGTTTCAAAAACAAAACTAAAATAAATCAAAACTGCCAGGCAGGGAGATCCGGCTAATTGAGCTCCCCTCTCATGTCAAATGTTGGATCCTTTATTGACCTTATTCTTCAATGCGGAAGTGCGCTCGTTTTTGTAATTGTTTTAGAACTTCCGATTCAGTTGCCTATGGGAGAAATGACTAGGAATAATAAACGGCTAAAAACGGTCAAACTACTCGCTCTACAAACAAGTGTTTGCATGATTATACAGACAAAATGGAATAATATAATAAGAAAACCTCAGTTTGCAGCATCAAGCAGCAGAACAAGCTGTTTTTAACGTCTAAAAATGAATGGAAGTGAATAAGACCGGAAGTCTCGAGCCAAAATGATTCAAATGGCTGCGCCCGCTCGTACGCGGAGAATAAGGTGAATAGGCACCACATAATGGGTTTCAGGTTAGATGACCAACCCACCAATCAGCAATCATGCAGGATCTGCAAATCACAAAAATACAACCACAATAAATAGGTCCCACGCGGGACCTAACATTTGTAAATAAGGGTGTATTTATTATTTTGTACAATGCTGTGAATAAATTAGAAGTGCAAAGAGTAAATGCAGTAAAAATGTGAAACATACATATTCAATGTCTTGTACTCAGATACCTCACTAAATGCAGCAATGTCTTTACTGTAGTTTTCAAATGGCTGTGTAAATAGTATATAGTGCTGTCTTGAGCATTTTCAGGAAGTGTCACCAAAATCTGACTTTTTGAGTAAACTGTCCTTATGAAAACATGACAAAGCCATTTGACTATCTTGTTCATAAACAATGGTGTCAGGACTTTTCATCTTGATGACACTGACACTTTCATTGACATGAATACTTGCTTTTGAGGAATGAGCTATACATTGAGCAGATGTATCAACTAGGTTTTGCAGTTTGTACTAATTGTTTTGAGAAATGCATTAACTGTTGTGCAAATGTAAATAGTGTTGTGAGAATTGCACCAAAGCAACTGAGAAAAACTGTATTTACACAGCCATTTGAAAACTACAGTAACGTTAGACATCACTGCATTAGTGAGGTATCTGAGTATAAGACACTGAATATGTATGTTTCACATTTTTACTGCATTTGCTCATTGCAATTTTATTTTATTCACAGCATCGTGCAAAAGAATAAATACATCCTTATTTACAACAAACATAAACTTCCTTTGTGTAGAGCTGTGCACAACTTTAAGAA
Source organism: Danio kyathit (assembly GCA_903798195.1). Classification (NCBI taxonomy): domain Eukaryota; kingdom Metazoa; phylum Chordata; class Actinopteri; order Cypriniformes; family Danionidae; genus Danio; species Danio kyathit. Next base: position 24,641,688 of record LR812537.1, on the reverse strand, counting down.
ATATTGCAGTACATATTGGAACTGAACCTATGCTGTACAACATACACAGGTCTGTAAACCATTCATGAAATTGTTCAGTTTAGAAGACATTTTCAGGATTTTTTAATTTTTTATTTTTTTTTAAATAAAATTAGCTTGACAGATTTTGACAACTAGTTCAACATTTGTGTATGTAATGACTCAAGTAATGAAATGAGGACTATTAGTTTTATATGGAATGACTATTCAGCATCCACAAGTGTAGTTAGTTTTGACTGACATGACAAAAGCAAATGATAATGTTCCAAAGAGCAGAGAGTTGTATGAAAGCAACTGATGCATGTCCAAAAGCATTTGCAATTTGTTGAAAGGACTGAGAAACTGCTACTATGATGTTCACAAATGACTAATTGTTTTGAGAAATGCATTAACTGTTGTGCAAATGCAGTGGCGGCTGGTCAATAGAGGGTGCTGGGGCGCCGCCCCTTCAAGTTAGACCCCTTTATATGTTAATGTTTATTATCACAAATATTAACAAAATAAATTGATTTAATTATAACATTCTAACATTTATTGTAGTCATACTAACATTTATTGAAAAAAAATGTATGAACAATATTTTTCATATGTGTGCAGGGCGCCGGACTAATGGGTGCTTATGTAGGTACACAAACTTTTGCAATGCACGTGATGTGACGATAAGCTCTAATTGGCCTGTTTTAATTGTCTTTGGACGCAGCGCTCTGCGCCCCGAACCCTCCCATTTTTGTTGTTAGAACGAATCATATATGTTTTTATATGATTGGCCTTATGTGATTGGACCAATCTCACCAAAGAGCTTAGAATGCAATTTCTCGAGATGAAGGAAAATTCTGTTGTATCTTTGCAAAGATATCCGTTCACAAGGTGTTTGGATGAAGAAAAAAAAAATCAAGAAGCTTGGACCAGATCGACCTTCCTTGCAAATTCACCAGTAGTCAAGTGTTGGCGAGCGTGCGTATATTCGGGGCTTTTCCAGCACTTGTCATGACAAACGGAGTTGGCTGGCAGGTTGTGATGTAAGTCATGCCTTTTACTATTTCCGTGTTTGCTGTTTCAAACAGCATGACGCAAGAGAGGCTGAATGCATTGGCCATGCTGTCAATAGAGAAGAGACTGTTGACTGAGATGACTGACTTTAACCAAAAGGTTATTGCGAAATTTTCAAGCCAGAAAAAAAGGAGAACAAAATTTATTTTTAAGTAGTGCTACTGGCCACTGATTAGGCAACATTTATGTGTGTGTGTGCGTGTTTACAGATTATCTGGATTACTTCATTACTGATAATAAACCCAAATTGAACTAAAATGAACTGATTTGTGATGCATTTATTGTATGCTTTAGTCATGTTTTAGTTTTTTGATTCATCACCTGAAAAATGGCTTTTACACTCTTACTTTACCAACAGTTAGATTTTTTTCTGGTGTTTGCGCCCTCCCCACATTTTTTAACACCAGCCGCCACTGTGCAAATGTAAATACAGTAGTGTTGTGAGAAATGCACCAAAGCCACTGAGAAAAACTGTAATGTACAAAATAAACCTGATTTAATGTCCACAATCTGGGATTAAAGCGTCATCTTTTATAATTGAACTGACATGCGGCTGTCGTGATAAAGACGGTAAAATTGCTGTAATTCATCAAGAATTACAAGCAAACACAAAACGTTTTTAAACTTGTAAAACTTATTCTTGATCACATTTGATGATGGTTGATGATCACAGCGAGCAGAACAGATCTTTTAATTCCAGTTGCTTTGCGCACGTTCTGTCTTGTTGATATGATTATATACGCGCTATTACAGAGACATGTTAATACGCGGCTGTCAATCAATTAGGTGGGCGGGGAAAATCGCACTCCTACATCACGCTGCGGTGGGCCTCAAATGGGAGGGATTTGGACTCTATTTTAACATCATGAAATTTTTAAAAAGAGACTTATTGTCTTTATATCACCGCAATATGACTGTGGACACATTTTTTTTTTTGCAGAATGAACAGATTTACAGATTTTTGCAACCCAGGTTTATTATAGACACGTACAGTACTCCTATATACATTTCTGGAGACTGCGAAATATATCATGTCTGCAGTTCTTGCATAAATCAAAACCTACTGACTGACTGTCTGACTGACCGACCAATAACCCCCAACTTCCACACCACCTTCCCCAAACCCAACTGATAGTGTTTTCAAAAGCACAGATTGACCCGATCACGCCCTTCCCTAAACCCAACCGACAGTGTGTTAAAAAACAATCCAGAAAAAGAAAAGCCCTCGCAGCCCCCTGATTTTTACTACATTTTCAGGTCTTACCACGTTCTCATCCTGTTATTTACTTGTTTATTTTATTTTTTGCCTTTTGTTTTACCTGCTTTCTGGAACCGTTCTTCGACAGACTCGAATTCCATCCTTGTGGTCAACTCCTCTCTTCGTCTAAAGTCCACCGACGTACATGATGAGCTACTGAGCAAATTGGTAACAGCGGAAAAGCCATTCACACGGAGGTAAGCGGTCAGCCAGCAGCGTGAAAAGAAACAGAAACTGTCGCCTGCATCATACCACCCTGCAGCATTCATTTTAAAGATGAAATGCAGCCATACATAGCTCTGGCTACTTAATTCGTGCTCTCCAGAAATGTATACAGAGGTACATATTCACAATGAACCTGCGTTGGATTTTTTTTAAAAGATTGTTGTAATTGTAAAAGTTGTAATATACTTTTTTCCTTATTAGGATATATATCCACATAAAACAGCTTCTGAAATTGATTAGTTCACATTTTAAAACCACTAAAATAATTTTAGCATACAAAATAAATGTATCATCTGTTTTCATGTTCAACATAAGAATGAAAACTAAGTTTGAGGATGAGCAAATGAAGACAGAATTTGTACTACACTATGAATAAATGTCCAATATAGTTTCAAAAACACATTTTTTTTTTCAAAAACACAATCATTTTCCTCAATTCTGCACCTAACAAAACGCACAGTCAAGAAAATCATTCATTCAGCACCAAAGTATTACCGACACACACTTTTCTAGAAGCACGAACTTGAGAAGTATGTGAATTGGTTCATAAAAAGCAGAAGGAACATCTTGTGACCCCCAAAAAGTTATTTCCTAACAGCAGTTGTTAGGCGGTTCATCAAACACTTTGCTTTTTTTCACCAAACAATCCTTGTGTTCCCTGATAAGAAGCGACCCATCAGTTTCCACACTGCACACAATCTAAATCAGGGTACCAGAGAGGAGATTCCAGCCCCGTGTTGCTATAGTAACTGCCCATCAGAGCAGGCCTGGGGTCAGTGGTCGGATGCCGAGAGGAAGCAGCAGCTTTCCATCAATACTGATCGGGGACGGGGCGCTGGGAATGCTGGTACTTTCACAGCGATCCGTCATTACGGACCATAGAGCAGCACACAGGGCCTAATTACAGCCCCTCCTGCAGTCAAGATGGAGAGAGCGGCCTGCGGCACCACGTCTGGGTGACTGGTTTGTTTGCCGTTCGCTCACTATTTCACTCACTTGGCTGCTTGTTGTCCCTGGTGCTTTCTTCCCATTTTCCTCCTCCACTATCACTGTCCATAACACCATCTAACAGTGTCAAGCTTATCGCGCTTCTTTCTGTAACTATAAATTCTGCTTTCCATTATCGTTTGAGGTCTTCATCATCGCTCTCTCTCTCACTCACTGTCTGGCTTCAAACGCATCAGATTAAATCCATTCATATTACATGAATAATGCAACTTTAAAGATCCATGCCGAACTGAAATGAAGTGTTTCATTTGGAATCAATGGGAGAAAATCACAGTTTGAGTACAGTCGAGGGACCCAGACTTGCACTAAATCAATTAGCACACTGCTGCATAATTGCTTCAGTTAAATAATTCCAAAAAATAGTACTCTAAGTGTAAATTCTTCAATCATTTACTCATCCTTATGTCATTCCAAGTTGATTAGATAAAACATAGTCAGTAATAATCAATTCTGTTTTGGACCCCATTGACTTATTTCTTGTCTAGGGGACAGTTCCCCCCAAACCCTCCACTTTTTGAGATTTTATCTTATTTAGCTTTTTGCTTTTTTTTTTTGACAGATCAATATGATAACAGGAAGAGAAGTTGGAGAAAGATAGACGCGTGGAATTGGGAAAGTTCTGTGAGTCAAGACTCAAACTCAGGATGTCTGCAGCACTGTTGCGCTATATGTCAGACATAATTAACCACACTTTGTTAGTTCAAGCTTGATAATTATATATTATATATGCAAATTATATATACACTCACTGGCCACTTTATTAGGTACACCTTACTAGTACCGGGTTGGACCCCCTTTTGCTTTTAAAACTGCCTTAATCCTTCGTGGCATAGATTCAGCAAGGTACTGTAACTATTCCTCAGAGACTTTGGCCCATATTGACATGAAAGCATCACACAGTTGCTGTAGTTATACAGTACCATTACACCACCACCACTAGCCTGAACCGTTGATACAAGGCAGGATGGATCCATGCTTTCATATTGATGATGCCAAATTCTGACCCTTCCATCTAAATGTCACAGCAGAAATTGAGACTTATCAGACCAGGCAACGAAACAGCGCTACTTTTTAAAATGCACAAGGCACCGACAGTTTATCAGTCCAGTTTAAAAAAAGAGAAAGAGCTGTTCAAGCTAGAGCAAACCAGAGTTTTTACCATTTATCTACTGTAAAAGACCACTTCAAAACAGCACAGTGAAATCCAGCACTTGATTTCCTTACAGACCTCTCCAACACAAACCCCAAATTAAAATAGGTAATGAAAGAACTCCTCATAATTCTCTACAACAACTAACTTCATTACATAAATCACCAATTACTGCCATGGTTTTATAGTAACACTAATTGGCAGCCACAGGTAAACCTGTACGATATTCATACTGAATAAAATACAAATGATTTCAACAAAATAAGCATTTCAAATAAAAATGTCATTGTTTTCTGCCAAAATAAAAGCTCTGCGATTTAGAAAGCTAATAAATAATAAAACACAATTAAAATCAGCATTAAATATTTAACAGTTCAATACTTCATTTTTGATTTCATTAAATTCTAATTTCAATAACAATTTCAATCAAATTTAACATTTTGTTTTTATTTTAATAATACATGTTATCAAATAGGTTATATACAGTTGCCATTGGCATGTGTGGTAACTAGTGCTTTCAAAATTGCATATTAAAGTCAGTACTGCATCTGAATGTCTACTTACTTTGTGACCTTCACATAAAAGTACTGTATGTTCAATCTTTACAGTGACCACCATTCAAAAATCTCCCCTGGCCTCATGACCTTCAGATTCTTGACTTCAGTAGTAGATCATTTTGGTACTTTATTTCGGCAGCTACAAGTATGTATTGGCACATAAAACTACTTTGGCATACTCCTTTTCACATACAACATCACAGCAAAACATCTGAATGCATCAAATGAGCAAATTGTGTGTGCTGGTCTCACCAATATCCCAGGTGTCTGCGTTACTCTCCACCTCCTTCTTGCCAATGATGTACCAGATGCAAGCCATCCAGTGGGCCAGCAGAGCAAACATGGACATGAGCAGGGTCAGCACCACCGTACTGTGCTGGGAGTAGCGGTCCATCTTCTGCAGCAGACGCAGGAGTCTCAGCAGGCGGACGGTCTTTAGCAGATGGACTACTGACACCTGGCAGAGGCAAGAGGGCAGGAAGTATTAACTGGCCAGGATTTGCTCTGCAGGCAAGTGCATTTGAGGGTTGTACCTGTCATGTTAAATGATGGATATAATGTGATGCACAGTTTAGAACTGCAATTTGTGGAGTTATTGCAAAGCTCACCCAAAACAGAGTGTAAGTTTATAATTTGGATGTGTTTTTAAGACTCATGACTTTGCAGTTGAATATTTACATTTTGGGCACAATTATAATGTCTGTCGATTTCACGAAGAGTAACTTTTAGTTATTTATACAATGTAGAATATACAGTGTTATTTCACATCTGCATTGATACAAACTGTTGGTTAATCTGGACCTTGCTTTGGAAATATTAATAAAGAAAAAAAAATAGAAAAATAAATCTCATGTCATTTGTACAAGTTGCCACTAGTGGCCTGTTTCAACTTGGTGGTACAGTACGGTACAGTTCGGTTCGGTACGCTTTTATGGCCGTTTCCACTGTCAAAAGGTACCTAGAAGCAAACCGTACCGTACCACTTTTTGGGTACCCTTTGCAAAGGGTACCTAGCACAGCAAAAGGGTACCAAAAGGCGGACCTAGACACGAAACTGAACGCTATTGGTTTACAGACATACGTCACTTGCTCGTGGACAAGCCAAAATGAAAACAAAAGGACCGCCATGTTTTAAATACACAGCTGACACTTTACACCGTAATAATGTATACATATATTAACGAGCCATGGTCAACCCGAGCTCAAACAAACCTTGTCGTCGTCTTGATGAACAGCCACAAAGCCAAGAAGAAGAGCAGAATCTGCCCTGTCCCTTGTAGTTTTTTACGAGCCCATCTAAAGCGTAAGCGGTTTCGGTTTCTCGCTTGTGCTCACCGCGTGTCTATATTTGAAATAATGAACTTCTTGAGCTGATGATAATAACGTGTGTGTGATTATTGAAATGCTTCTGACATCCGATCCTGTCAGAAACGAACAAACGTGAGACACGCTTGAAAAAACAAAGACGCCGGAAAAAACAAAGGAGCAAATGATTCTTACAGCAACCTAAAACATGAACAAACTGCCATGTTTAACAATTTTCATCGCCTTTTGGACTATTGTGAACTCGGAATGACAGAATTACTCTCTAACAGAGGTTACATGCGCTGGTGAAGATTAAAGATACAGATGAGAGGTTTGCACCGACTGTAGGCTATATGTTGCCTGTTGTTTTTGAATCCAAATAAGGACTAAATGGATGCTGTGTGTAAACTACACACAGCATCCATTTAGTCCTTATTTGGATGAGTAATTGGTAACATATCAGAGACTGTAAGGGGCTGTGTGTGTTCATATATGTTGCGTTTATTTATTTATTTTATGTAATTGCAGATGTTACAGTAGGCTTTTTTGTTATAATCAAATCATGTTCATGGAAACGTTAGTAATGAACATTTATACACAAGTGCCAGAGATGTCTTTAGACGGCATATTTTCCATTACAATAAAATTATTATTTACATTAAATCATAAAATATTTGTTTACAGAAGGTTAAAAAAATGCACTGTTTAAAATATCATCACAGGATATACAATAGTTATTTTTTTTAGAAGAGATACTGCTTTTTCTACTTTTAATATGAAAAACATTGAAAATAATTAATTTTGTTTCCAAAAGTGCAAGTTATTTGTTTTCACTTTTTATAAGAAAAATTTGACTGTTCGTTTTAGGCAATGTGTGTTTTAATTTCAGCTGTTCAACATTGATGTTCACCCTTCATTCAAAAATCTTTCACTTGTAATATGTGAGCATTTTTACTGTAAATAACTTGTCAGTGAATCAAGATTTTGATTTTAGGCCAAATCCCCCAGCCCGACTAAACTCCCTTAACTATTAATAAGGAGCAATGTCAGATTTTTCCAACATCATGCAGCCCTAGTTGCCACTATTTGCTGAAATATGACAAAATTGTCAGTGCAAAAAAAAAAGTTGTCACAGAATTTGTAAAATTACTGTTTTGATTAGTATGTTTTTGTATTCCTATTTGGATATTTTTGTTTCTAAACTGAGATAATTTTTTTTTCAATTTTGTTGTTTCCTAATGAGGATTTGAACATTAGACATAATGGGCAATACACCCAGCGCAATACGGCACCAGGCGCGGCGTAAGTGTGTTTTTGTTTGCTATTTTCAGACTGGTACAGCTATCATTTTCATATTTTGCACCACATTGTTTAAATTTGCACCACTTTGTGCAATCATAAGCGTACTGGTCTGATAAGGAGGTGTGTTTATGCAGAAAAAGTGCAGATATTTTTCAAGACACTTCTATTCAGCTTAAAGTGACATTTAAAGGTTTAACTAGGTTAAGGTTAACTAGGCAGGTTAGGGTAATTAGGCAAGTTATTGTATAACGACGGTTTGTTCTGTAGACTCCTTAAAAATATATTGCTTAAAGGGGCTAACAATTTTGACCTTAAAATGTTTTTGTTTTTTTTTATTAAAAACTGCTTTTATTCTAGCCAAAATAAAACAAGTAATACTTTCTCCAGAAGAAAAAATATTATCAGACATACTGTGAAAATTTCCTTGCTCTGTTAAACATAATTTGGAAAATATTTAAAAAAGAACAAAAAATTTAAAGGGGGGATAATAATTCTGACTTCAACTGTAAGTATTCACAGCCTTTGCCGTAAAGCTCTAAATTGAGCTCAGTTACATTCTGTTTCCACTGATCATTCTTAAGATGTTTCAGCAGCTTGATTGGAGTTCACCTGTGGTAAATTCAGTTGATTGGACATGATTTGAAAAGGCACACACCTGTCTATACAGTATAAGGTCCCAGGGTTGATAGTGCATGTCAAAGCACAAGCCACGTATGAAGACAAAGGAGTTGTCTGTAGACCTCTAAGACAGGATTGTCTGGAGGCAAAAGGCTGGGGAAGGTTACAGAAAAATTTCTGCTGCTCTGAAAGTTCCAATGAGCACAGTAGCCTCCATCATCCGTAAGTGAAAGATGTTTGGAACCACCAGGACTCTTCCTAGAGCTGGCCGACCATCTAAGCTGAGTGATCGGGGGAGAAGGGCCTTAGTCAGGGAGGTGATCAATAACCCAATGGTCACTCTCTCTGAGCTCCAGTGTTCTTCTGTGGAGAGAGGAGAACCTTACAGAAGGACAACCATCTGTGCAGCAATCCACCAATCAGGCCTGTACAGTGAAGCATGGTGGTGGCAGCATCATGCTGTGGGGATGTTGTTCAGCAGCAGGAACTGGAAGACTAGTAAGGATGTTTGGTTAACTCTCAGAAATAAAGGTACGCTGGGGTTGTACCTTTTTCAAAGGTACAAATTTGTACCTTAAAGGTCCATATTAATTACCTCGAGGGTACATATTAGTACCTAAAAAGTACAAAAGTGTTCCTCTTAAATTTTTTTGGTACTAATGTATACTTTAATGTATACTTTTGAGGTACCAATATGGACCCTTTAATTACAAATGTGTACCTTATAAAAAGGTACCACCCCAGTGACAGCTTGCGTACCTTTTTTTCTGAGAGTGTAGAGTGGCCAGACTGAAGCCACTCCCCACTTGGAATTTGCCAAAAGGCATCTGAAGGACTCTCGGACTATAAGAAACAAAATTCTCTGGTCTGAGGAGACTAAAATTGAACACTTTGGAGTGAATGCCAGGCGTTACGTTTGGAGAAAACCAGACACCGCTCATCACCAGGCTAATATCATCCCTACAGTGAAGCATGGTGGTGGCAGCATCATGCTGTGGGGATGTTTTTCAGCAGCAACTGGAAGACTAGTCAGGATAGAGGGAAAGATGAATGCAGCAATGTAAAGAGACATCCTGAATGAAAACCTGCTTCAGAGTGCTCTTGACCTCAGACTGGGGCGACGGTTCATCTTCCAGCAGGACAATGACAAAAAGCACATTCCTAAAATATCAATGGAGTGGCTTCACAACAACTCAGTGAATGTTCTTGAGTGGCCCAGCCAGAGCCCAGACATAAATCCTATTGAACATCTCTGGAGAGATCTGAAAATGGCTGTACACCGTTGCCTCCCATACAACCTGATAGAGCTTGAGAGGTACTGCAAAGAGGAATGGGCAAGAATTCCCAAAGACAGATGTGCCAAGCTTGTGGCATCATATTCAAAAAGACTTGAGGCTGTAATTGCTGCCAAAGGTGCATCAACAAAATATTGAGCAAAAGCTGTACAAAATACTTATGTACATGTGATTTTTTCAGGTTTTTTATTTTTAATACATTTGCAACTATTTAAAACAATCTTTTTTCTCATTGTCATTATGGGTTATTGTGTATAGAATTTCTAGGAAATACTGTAAATGACTTTAATCCATTTTGGAATAAGGCTGTAACATAAAATAATGTGGAAAAAGTGAAGCACTATGAATACTTTCTGGATGCACTGTATATCGCAGTACTGTATATACTGTACATATATTGCTAAACAAAATATTCCAATGCCAGTTTTCTTCCCAATATCATGCCGCCATTAGAGCTTGGTTTATCAAAAATAATATATAACCTAAACAAACAACAACATGATGAAAGATCAGTTTGGTGTTACTTTGACTTTTTAAAATTACGTATAGTATAACCACAGTAAAAACAGTGGTTGTACAATGCAACATTTAAACAATGAAATACAGATGAAAAAAAAAAGTATAATAAAACTGTAAGCCAGAACATCTCCTAGCAGATGTTTAGAGGTCATGGGTGTCTTGGATAATGGTGTAACACGCAGGTATGAGAGCTCTGAGACAACTGGGATTAAAATATTTAAGAGATCATCATTAGACTGAGAGACATTTGGGTCAATTATGGCAGAATAAAACATCTTTTCTCTCCATCTCAGTCATGCAGAACCACATTTTCTCAGGTGAAAGGAAATCTGCCGCCCACTAATAAACAAGACAATAAACCACACGAAATTGACTGCAGTTGAGGGCCATGAAAAATATAAACATACAACCGACGAAGAACAAAACAGCTTGCCTAAGTATGTGTTTTTCAGTGGTGCAGTCATTATCTTCCCCTTCTCTGGAGGTCTGACTGTGTTCTCAGTCACTGTCAAACTGGCAGAAAACAGTCAAATGTATCATTCAGGGTACCAAACTGACATATATCAAGCAGAGTTTCCATCCAGAACTTTCCATGATTTAAGTCAAATTCTAAAAATAAAAAACATAGGACTGCTGATGATCTAAATATTGTAATTATGTTCATGTTCAAATCAGTTCTCTTAAAACCCATAATACGTAGCAACACAAAAACTAAAACTTTGTCTTTACGTTTTTGTGAGCCAAGCACAAGAAAATGGTTTAAAGATGCATCACTACATGTCAAAAGTATGCACGATATAATCTATTTTTACATGGGTGGACAAAACAGTAAAGATATCATTCATTCATTCATTTTCATTCAGCTTAGTCTCCATTTCAGAGGTCACCACAGCGGAATGAACCACCAACTATTCCAGCATATGTTTTAGGCAGCGGATAAAGTAAAGATATAAAGATGCAAAATAAATTTCTAATTGATATTTAAAATTATGGATTGATAAATCAATCAAGTTATGTATAATGTATCAATATGCATACAATTTAGACACCTATATAAATATTTTTTTATTTAATTTTATATAAAAAAAATATTTTGACAAAACTACACAACATCCTATGTATTTCCATTATGTTTTTCATAATGTCTAATGCAAATAAGCAGAGCTGATAATGAAAAGGTGTGTATAATCTAGTAACACTGGTGAAAAATACAGTATAAGACAAGGCTTTTTTGACATTTAAATTGGCATTAAAGAGGTGGTCCACTTTGATATCATATTTCAAAATTTTGTTAATGTGTAATGTAGCTGTGTGAACATAAACAACATCTCTGAATGTAATACTGTAATGAAGTTTACGGCCACCTGGCTGCCAGGAAGGAGGCGGAGAACCGACAAACTTTTAATAAGTTTTTAATTAGTAAATAAAACAAACGAACAAACAGAGAGCAAAAGTAAATCAATATGTCCAACCCTGGTCCTCTTTCAGCTTCCTCTGCCATCATTCCTCCTCTTAGTCCGAGGCTGGTGTGCGTCACAGGTGTAGCTCATTCTTCACTTACACAGTGGCCTCGTTCCATTCCCACGGCTCTTGGCCCCGCCCCCTCGCCACATACCCCCAAAAGTAAATGCAAAAGGAGACTTGGCTCTTACAGAGTTAGCTTAGCAAAGGCTACAGCAAATTAAGTTTGGGGACTACAAAGAAATACATGCGAGTCAATGTAGTCATAAACCCTTCAGGTTATGCGCATTCACCATGTGCATACACCCCGCGCAGCAAAGAGGCTTGGGCAGAGGCTCTGTAGTGTTGTAGCAGAGAAAGCTAAAATGCCGTCCAAATGCTGCTATTTTCACAGAGCTTCTTCTGTTTCTGTATTTGGGCTTCCAAAGGACCCGACACAAAGACAGAAGTGCTTAAAAGTAAATTTTAATTATGTTTATAGTGAATTATAAGAAAGCAGTGGCGGCTGGTCAATAGAGGGCGCTGGGGCGCCGCCCCCATCAAGTTAGACTCCTTTAATATGTCAATATTTATTATCACAAATATTAACAAAATAAACTGATTTAATCATAACATTCTAACATTTATTGTAGTCATACTAACATTTATTGAAAAAAAATGTATGAACAATATTTTTTCATATGTGTGCAGGGCGCCGGACTAATGAGTGTCTATGTGGGTACACGAACTTTTGCAAAGCATGTGATATGAGCATAAGCTCTAATTGGCCGGTTTTAAATTGTCTTTGGGGCGCAGCGCTCTGCGCCCCGAACCCTCCCTTTTTTTGTTAGAACGAATCATATTTGTTTTTATATGATTGGTCTTATGTGATTGGACCATTCTCACTTAGACAGCAGCAGCAGCTCGTCAGTTAGCTGTGCTGACCTTTATTCATATAGTGAAAGCAAGTGCAAGATGAAGGAAAATTCTGTTGTATCTTTGCAAAGATATCCGATCACAAGGCGTTTGTATGAAGAAAAAAATAATAATAATCAAGGAGCTTGGACCAGATCGACCTTCCTTGCAAAACTAATGAAAACAAATTTACCAGTAGTCAAGTGATGGCGAGCGGGCAAATATATGGGCCTTCTCCAGCACTTGTCATGACAAACGGAGTTGGCTGGTAAGTTGAGATGTAAGTCATGCCTTTTACTGTTTTACATGTTTGCTGTTTCAAACAGCATGACACAAGAGAGGCTGAATGCATTGGCCATGCTGTCAATAGAGAAGAGACTGGTGACTGAGTTGACTGACTTTAACCAAAAGCTCATTAAGAAATTTGCAAGCCAGAAAGAAAGAAGAGCAAATTATTTTTTAAGTAGTGCTGCCAGTGATTAGGCAACATTTATGTGTGTGTGTGTTTACTGATTATCTTGATTACTTCATTACTGATAAACCCAAATTGAACTAAAATGAACTGATTTGTGATGCATTTATTGTATGCTTTAGTCAATTAAGTTTTTTGGTACATCACCTGAAAAATGGCTTTTAATGGCTTTTAAAATGCGCCCCCCTCACATTTTTTAACACCAGCCGCCACTGTAAGAAAGATAAAGCTCTAGCATTTAACAAAGGACAGCTTTCAGAATCTTTCCCAGTTCAGTGCTGGATTCGGCTAAAAACTCCTCCAACCACAATAGAAGAAGCTGTGGATTGTGAGCCACAACCTGTAAGTATTTTTATTTGTTAAAATTGATCTGTTACATGCACAGTTTCTAGTGTTAACAGTATGTTGTAGCAAGAATCTAAACAAGGGAAAATTCTGTTTGACACTGTTAACAATTTAGCTACAAAATCATATTTATCCATCAAACCGCTATAAACAGCCACAATCTACACCAGCGCTGCAATGTATCTCTATGCGGGTGCTTTCTGTGTGTTCTACTGTACATCTCAAATAACAAACTCGCAAAATATATGTGAAGGTTTTCCAATTACTTACACATGCATATAACCCGAATATATATAAAAGACACTTGTCAAATTTTATTTTATAGACCAGGCATTAGGTTCAGCTGTGTCCTCTTTATTTTCTGTCTGATTCAGGCTCAAACTGATACGCCTAACAGTTACACTGACTGACAGTATTTACACAATGGCAAAGTGCGTGCTAGTAGAGGTGTGGCGCTTCCTGGTGATCCGCAAATCAGAGCACATTATGTCAACTGTCCAATCAGAGTCTCTTGAGGGCGGGCCTTTGGAGGAACTAGGAACAGTCGTTTTCATGTTAGCTGAGTAGCTGTATATAATCAAAGTAAGATATATAAAAAAATAATGGGTTTTTCTACAACTGAAACGTGAGCACACATTGCTTTGCACCCTATAAACACAACCAAGCCTTAAAAATACACTTTGGACCACCCTTTTAATATCAGTTTACCCACTATCAGCTAGTAAGTTGATTTGCATATTTCTTTGAATTTAAATATTAATAATAATAGATATAAATATAAAAATGGGTCCCACTTTATATTGTGTCGCTTATACCTGTCAACTTACATGGTAATTAGATGTGTAAGTAGTATGTAACTACAGTGTATGTACACACTGGTACAGAGTATTTACTTGTGTATACTGGTGTAACTACACTCATGTAACAACCAACTGAATAGTATGTGTAAGTACAAATGTGTAACAGGACATTGGTAACAACAGTAGGAAAGTACACATCTGTAACAAGAATTATGTAAGTGCATTGTGTAACAACAATATGTACTTGCAGATGTTTTCCCACTTCCACACCTGTTTGCAGATCATGCACTTGTGAACACTGTATGGCAGAACTGATGCTGCATTAGAAGGTATCACCTTGTGATACCAGTGTACTTACATGGTAACTCCACAGGAACTGTCCACTTAATATAAAGTGTAAAATGGTCACAAATTACTGTGTAACTTGCAGAAATATCTTCTATGCAACACTTTAATAACAGTGTAGTTACATGGTAACTCCACAGGAACGGTCCACAATATAAAGTTTAAAATAAAATTCATTTTCGTTTCGGCCTAGTCCCTTTATTAATCTGGGGTCGCCACAGCGGAATGAACCGCCAACTTATCCAGCATATGTTTTACACAGTGAATGCCCTTCCAGCTGCAACCCATCTAAGCCGAAAAGAAAATGAATGAATGTATGAACAGTAATTTGTGACCATTTTACACTTTATATTGAGTGGATCCTGTGGATTTACCATGCAAGTACACTTGTATCACAAGGTGAAACCTTCTAATGCAGCATTAGTTCTGCCATACAGTGTTCACAATTACATGATCTGCAAACAGGTGTGGAAGTGGGAAAACATCTGCAAGTACATATTGTTGTTACACAATGCACTTACATAATTCTTGTTACAGATGTGTACTTTCCTAGTGTTGTTACCAATGTCCTGTTACACATTTGTACTTACACATACTATTCAGTGGGTTGTTACATGAGTGTAGTTACACCAGTATACACAAGTAAATACTCTGTACCAGTGTGTACATACACTGTAGTTACATACTACTTACACATCTAATTACCAGTTCACAGGTATAAGCGACAATATAAAGTGGGACCTAAAAATGAAAAAAACATTGCGCTAATTATTTACTGCATATCTTTAATATATCCTAGCATTTTTTTAATGTGAAAAAAAGATTTGCAAAATGCATGTCATTACCTTAACAAAAGTGTCAGTGCAACTGAAAAGGAGTCATGGAATTTGCTAAATGACTTTGTTCTGATAGGTTTTATGTTTAACAGCTTTGTTTTTGTATTCTTATTTATATTTATCTTTTTTCTAAACTCTATATCTAATTTTTCAACTACACTGTGAATTGTAAAGTGTGTATACATGTTTCCGAATATTATTATCATGTTTCAAGCATGTAAGTACAAGTCCTACACAATTTCTGCAGCATTTCTTTTCAACATCTCATTTAATTCAAAGTAACATTAGCAGTGTGAAATAAAGTGTTACCAAAAATATTTATGCAAAAGGATCGACCCTGCAGGCATGTTACACTATATATTCAGGAGGACGGCTGTAATAAATTCATTTTATATGTAATGTTTTATGTATTAAAGAAAGATTAAAGTGAACGAGCAAGCGAGAGAAAGAGTTTTAAACAGCCCATATATATTCTGCAACTATATATTTAGCATGACTAACACTTTCATATTAACCTGAACACGAACTTTCACACATACCAGGTCAGTAACAGATGCACGCACAATGCTATTAGATCAGTTTGTCCAGAGCTTAAGGCAGTAACTAGCCGACAATATTCATCACAGCCTCTCTTATTATAATCAGATAGACAATCCCAGTGAGAAACAAGCCTTTCACGTCCCTGCAGCATTAAATAATAATCCATGTTGTAATGGCCACAGTCTTTCATTTGACAATCAAATATTAATAAACACCAGGAGATGATGGTCTCAGAAGCAAAACCAATGAACATTAATGTCATTAAAGAACGAAAAGGGCTGAACTTAACAGCTGGTTGAAAATTAGTTAAGGGGGTGAAATGGGGTGTAAATGGTAAGACTATGGCAGGGGTTCAGGGGAGGGGAAAGAGGGAAATGGGAAGGGGAGAGAATGGGAGAAAGGGAAATTAAATGAAAAGGGGAGGGGAAGGGAATGAGAATGGAAGTGGAAGGGGGACGGAATGGTGGGATGGGGACCAGGGGTGTGTTTCCCAAACAAAGGCATAACTCCCGGTGCAACTACCATGATGTGATGCATCATTCAGGAAATAAACATGTAGTGACAAGTCTTTTTCAAACTCTGTCGGTAATCCATAGTCTAAACCATTCATTAATTCATTTTATTTTCGGCTTAATCCTTTTATTAGTCGCCACAGTGGAATGAACCACCAACTCATCCAGCATATGTTTTACGCAGCGGATGCCCTTCCAGCTGCAACCCATCACTGGGAAACACATACACACTCATTCACACACACTCATACACTACGGTCAATTTTTTAGCATACCCAAATATTATTGAGAATTTTTACAAATATTATTGAGAATTTTCCATATTTTTTTTATTGTAAACAAAGGATAAAACCACTCAAAAAACATGTAGCCTAATCTCATATGCAAGATATTTATGGCCTTACAATGACATGTAAAAACATATTTTCATTTAAATGTATTGTATATTGCATGTTTTTGGACTGTGAGGGAAATCAGAGCAGCCAGAGGAAACCCACACACCTTGTAATGAGTTATTTTCATTATTAATAATTTTAACATTAAACTCAAAACACTGCAAAAGTATTGCATATGCAGATGTGTGAAAAATGTTTGCCCCCTTACTGACTCCTTTTTTTCATGTTTATCACAATTTAATGTTTCAGATTATCAATTTTTATCTACAAATGGCAAAACATGGAACAATAGAGAACCTCCCTTGGTGTGGCAAGCTGACCGAAATTACCCCAAGAGAGCAGCAAAAACTCATCCAAGAGGTCACAATAGACCTCACAACAACATCCAATGAGCTGTAGGCCTCACTTGCCTTAGTTAAGATGAGTGTTCATGACTCCACCATAAAAGTCTGGGAAAAATAGGTTTGTGTGGAAGAGTTCAAAGACAAAAAAAAAAAAAAAAACATTATAAAACATCTTGTGTGATAGTCTCTTTAGCTGCTGCTTTAGGACCTGGAAGACTTGCTGGCATGAATGAAACCATGAATTCTGCTGTGTACCAAAATATCCTGAAGGAGAATGTCCAGCATCTGTTAGTGACCTCAAGCTGAAGCGAACTTGGCTTCTGCCGCAAGACAATGATCTAAAGCAGTGGCCCCCAACCTTTTTATCACCGCGGACTGGTGAACACTGGGAAGTGGGGGGTTGGGGGTTTGTAGGTTGCTAGATGACCGTTAAATCATTCAAATAAACTGTTTTCTCAGAGGATGACAAGCTGACAAAACATTGTTGTCACTCTGATACAAGTTTTATTTATAGAGAAAATTACAAAACACTGCAGTGTTTAGATGTTCTGTGTTTGCCTGAGATAATTAGTCCACCAAAATGTGTATATTCCATACAAAGTATGAAGCTGATCAGCTTGCGCGCACATATCTCTGTTAAAAAAAACGACTTTGCACAAACTCTAGAAAAAACACGATATGCAAACGGCCTCTAAAAGGCCCCTGTCATTTGCAATCCCCAGCTGTTGATCTTCTTGCACAGACATGGTGAATTCACCTGATTCGTTGACAAATGGGTTGCGGATTCATTCCTTGGCAGTTCGTGGGTCATTCACTGGGCCTTTTCCCCTTCGCAAAGAAACTTTCCAAAGACGTCTGTTTCTTACTCATTTTGACCGAGATGTAAGCGAGAGAATACAGGCATTTTTCAAAATAAAATATTTATCAAAATAAAAAATCGTTCAGATAATAAATAAAAGGGAAATAATTAATGATTTCAAAATGAAGACTTTTGAGTGGCCTAGTCAAAGCCCTGACCTGAATCCAATTCAGATGCCGTGGCATGACCTTAAAAAGGCAGTTCATTCTCCAATGTGGCTGAATTACAACAATTTTGCAAAGATGAGAAGGGCAAGATTCCTCCACATCACTCAAGTGCCTCATTGCAACTTATTGAAAATGCTTGATTCCAGTTGTTATAGCTAAGGGGGGCCCAATTTGGGAAACACAGAATCACTGAACTATGTTTTTAATGGCAAAATGTTCGATCTTAGTTGGCTAACAATGGTTCTGGGAAACACACCCAAGGGTAGGAAAAGGATACAGAAAGGAAAAGAAAAAAAGGGAAAGAAGATTGGCAATTACAAGGAAAAGTAAGCTAAAAGGAAAGGGAAAAAACAGGATAGGAAAAGAAAACCAGAGAGAAAATGAAGAGGGAAATTAACTGAGAAGGAGAAGGAAATAGGAGAGGAGAGAAAAGAAAAGAAAGAGATGAGTGGAGTAAAAGAAATATCTGATGTCTTTTTGGGCTTGCGTGTGTGTGTGTGTGTGTGTGTGTGTGTGTGTGTGTGTGTGTGTGTGTGTGTGTGTGTGTGTGTGTGTGTGTGTGTGTGTGTGTGTGTGTGTGTGTGTGTGTGTGTGTGTGTGTGTGTGTGTGTGTGTTCAGTGTACTTTAGCTGAAGGGCAGATATGAAGGGATACCAGAGGAGCAGAGGTGCAATCTGTAATTGGAGCAGATTTAAAGGAACATCTCAGAGACAACAAGGTCTGTATTACAGCGGTGCTCAAGTAAAGTCCTCTGCGTTTCACTCTCCTTCACTTAATAAGCCTCGCTGGATTTCGAGTGCTCTTTGGATGTGTTTGGCTGTACAGAGAGATGCAGGGTTTCATTTACTGCATGTGTCATCACTGTAAGTCTGTGTTTCCAAGTGGCACTGATCGATTCCGCCAGTCTGGATTGGCTAGAAAAGCTGACTGTCTTTTCCTGTGAATTAAAACCAGGAGCCTGTGACCCTTGCTTTTATAGAAGAGTCGTCAGAGGCAGAAGCGGACAATTTTAGAGCCTGCTATACATCTTTATTTGTACAGTACCTGAACCCAGGATCACTCATTAAAAGTTCTACATCCATGATGTTATCAAAAAAACATTTCACCTGCAGGGTCAGCTAGCAGAGTGCCGATGCTTAATGTTTTGTTTTATATTAACCCATTTAATCCAATATTTTTCCTAGAGATGACATATATGAATTTGTGTGGTATTTGTAAGGATATTAAACAATCAATGTCAATTTTCTATAAAAATAATTGAAAAGTCCATAAAAAAATGGGTTTCATCTTTGGTCACAATTGTGACTGGTAGTAGAACACAGGGAGTGTATATATAGTGTATATAGTTTATAGTGTAAATGCATTTACAAAATTAAAAATCTCTAGCCAGCACTTAGTTTAAAGAATGGTTTAACTTGTTGAAATTTGTTTTATTCCATTAACAAGAAGTAAACATTGTCTGGCTCAGTTTCAAAAATAACAAAATGGCAATCTTATGCAGCAGGTTTAACACAAATATTCAAATGAAATGATGACAAAATGACAAATTATAGGAGTAAATTATAGAGTAAATTATTATAAACTTCATTATGAACGTAAATAAATAACAAGCTAGCACAATTCACGTGGCTCAAATCCAGCCCACACCAGACACTTACATCCGGTCTACACACCGCATGGAATGATGGCACTTGGGTTGTCCTCTCCTGTTGGCCAGATCTGGGCTACAATTAAGCCATAGCAATACCACATATCAGCCAGAACTCAACCAAATGAACTAGAACTGACCCTATTCTTGGCCACAGTTTGCTTTTATTCTGGCCCAGATTCGGCCCACACCAGATTTACATCTGGACCACATACTGAATGGTATGATGGCTCTAGGGCGGTTTGCTCCTGTTTGTCAGATCTGGGCCACAAATATGCCAAAGCAATACCAAATATCAGCCAGAATTCAACCAAATGAACCAGAACTAACCCTATTCTGGCCCACAGTTTGCTTTTATTCTGACCCAGATCAGACCTACGCTTACAGTACATCAGGACCACTTACTGAATGGAATGATGGCTCTAGGAAGGTCCGCTCCAGTTCATGTTCAAGTTAAGAGAGTGAATTGAAAGAAAGAAAAAACAGTTCAGAAATGGTAAAGACACACTCAGACCTCAAGAATCCGACCTTGTACCTCAACAATGGTAACAATTAAAATATTTCATGCTGCAATGCATGAAATACAAAGTGGTCAGCATATGTTTTAAGATAACCGGGCCACATTTGCCATATCTTCTCTGGGCCACTTTAGGCTAAAATCCACATTAGCCATAGTTTACTGTGCCAAATATTTGCCAAAAGTGGCCCACATATGTTTTAGAATAACTAGACAACATTTGCCATATCTTTCCTGGGCCACTAGAAGCTCAAATCCACATTAGCCATAGTTTGCTGTGCCAAATATTTGCCAAAAGTGGCCCACATGTTTTAAAATAACTAGGCCACATTTGCCATATCTTCTCTGGGTCGCTTTAGACTCAAATCCACATTAGCCATAGCTTACTGTGCCGAATATTTGCCAAAGGTGGCCCACATAAGTTTTAAGATAACTGGACCACATTTTCCATATCTTCTCTGGGCCACTATAGGCTCAAATCCACATTAGCCATAGCTTACTGTGCCAAATATTTGCCAAAAGTGGCCCACATAAGTTTTAAGATAACTGGACCACATTTGCCATATCTTCTCTGGGCCACTATAGGCTCAAATCCACATTAGCCATAGTTTGCTGTGACAAATATTTGTCAAAAGTGGCCCACATATGTTTTAGAATAACTAGAACACATTTGTCATATCTTTTCTGGGCCACTATAGGCTCAAATTCACATTAGCCATAGTTTACTGTGCCAAATATTTGCCAAAAGTGGCCCACATATGTCTTAAGATAACTGGGCCACTTTTGCGCTTACACATTTAAGCCATTTTAGGTTTAGACCCAGATTACCCTTAAATGACTGTCACATTTTTGCCAACTGTGGCCCACATTTGTCCTCAGTCATTTGGGCCAAATCTACCATTTTCCACATGGGCCACATTAGGCTCACAGTCAGATTATATTTTGCCATAAGTGCAAAATCTTTTTGATTTAATTGGCCCATATATGAATTTGAATCTTTGGCCCCCTTTTGCCATGGTACAGGTGGGCCACTTCAGACTCACATTCATTTTGTCTGGGCCGAAAGAATACCACCAGTGCCTCATAACTGCCTACAGTGGCCCACATTCGTATGCTATCTAGGTAGCATAGTAATGAAAAACATATATTTAAATTAAGGAATAAATATTAAAAAATAGGAAATAAACAAATGATGAAATGTGGAATAACATATGGGGGAAATAGACTCCCTGTGCTATACCACCGGTCACAATTGTGACCATCTTTAATTATCAGCAGTTTGACAACAGAAAAAAACAATGTAATAATATAATTTTAATATATATGTATAGATAACCCTTTCATGATGATGCATGCAAAAGATGCATTCATTCATTCATTCATTTTCTTGTCGGCTTTGTCCCTTGCGGGGTCGCCACAGCGGAATGAACTGCCAACTTATCCAGCACGATTTTACGCAGCGGATGCCCTTCCAGCCGCAACCCATCTCTGGGAACTTCCACACACACATTCATATATATATACATATATATATATATATACATTCATATATATATATATATATATATACACACTATGGACAATTTAGCTTACCCAATTCACCTGTACTGCATGTCTTTGGACTGTGGGGAAAACCGGAGCACCCGGAGGAAACCCACGCGAACCCAGGGAGAACATGCAAACTCCACACAGAAACGCCAACTGACCCAGCCCTGCCGAGGTTCGAACCTGCGACTCAGCGACGTTCTTGCTGTGAGGCAACAGCACTACCTACTGCGCCACTGGGTTGCCCGCAAAAGATGCATTGCCTATTTAAAAATTAACTTAGAAAACTTACCTGTCATTTCTGAGCTTTGACATTATCCTTCCATTCAGATGGCAGTACTAGGAATTGAATGTTTATGGTCACATGGCCGAACTACCCAATCATGTTAGACCTGCCCTGAACTCATTTAGACATCTTACATTTTCATTATATATGAACATGTGCTTTATAATAAGAGTTGCTTTTTAATACTACAGAAAAATATGCAAACAATAATTGTGGTCACAATTGTGACCGATGGGATTAAATGAGGAAGCACAAAACAAATTGTTTAGCTAAATTCACTAAAAAATCATTAAAGAACCATAAGTAAATCCAGCCCATTCCTGGTCATAACTGTTGTATAATGTACACTACCTGATAAAAGTCTTGTCATCGATCCCAGTTGTAAGAGCATCAAATAATAACTTGACTTCTAGTTGATCATTTGGAAAAGTGGCAGAGGGTAGATTTTTCCAATGAATCATCTGTTAAATACTGCAGAAGACCTATTGGAACCTGTATGGACCCAAGATTCTCACAAAAACCATTTTTGCCAAACCAAGTTTGGTGAAGGAAAAACCATGGTTTGGGGTTACATTCAGTATGGAGGCATGTGAGAGATCTGCAGCGTGGATGGCAACATCGACAGCCTGAGATATTGAGACATTTCTGCTGCCCAGTACATTATAAACCACAGGAGAGAGCAAATTCTTCAGCAGGATAGTGCTCCTTCTCATACTTCAGCCTCCACATCAAAGTACCTGAAAGCAAAGAAGGTCAAGGTGCTCCCGGATTGGCCAGCACAGTCACCAGACATGAACATTATTGAGCATGTCTGGGGTAAGTTGAAGGAGGAGGCATTGAAGATGAATCCAAAGAATCCTGATGAACTCTTGGAGTCCTGCAAGAACTTTCTTTGCAAATCCAGATGACTTTATTAATAAGGAAATTGAGTCATTGAAGAAATGTATGGATGCAGTCGTCTAAGCTCATGGGAGTCATACACAATATTAAATCTTGTTTCACTGCACCATGACTTTATATTCTATACTGTACATTATTTCTGTTAAGTGACAAGACTTTTGCCTAAGCAAAGTCAGACCTTACTGTCCTAATTAAATAATTAAAAATTAAGGCATGATCATATTTTATTTTGGTAAAATAAGCATAATCCAGAGGTCTTTGCCTTTCATATAAGCCCCTTCTGATATCAAATGATCAACTAGAAATCAAGTTGTTATTATTTTTTGTTCCTAAAACTTGGATAGACGACAGGACTTTTGTCAGGTAGTGTATGTTTTTAGCTAGTAATAAAATAATAGTGACATATTAAAACAATATACATCACAATGTACAGTAGTATGATTTCTGTAAATTAAATGTTACGACCTTCTTTTAAGTCTAGGAGTTTTGTTCAAAGGTGTAATAAAGAAGACTAAAGTTTTTGGTAAATAATATTGAATAATATTCTATATTAAATAATAAATAATAAATAATATTAGAACTAAAAAAGATAGTAAACAGTCAGCACAAGGTTTGGACAAAATATACATAAGAATTTATTTAATGGAAATATAGGAACTTTAACAGAAACTAGATATCAAAGATATCTATAACTAGATAACTAGATATGAGTGAGAATAGCCTAAAACAACAACCAGAAAGCAGCTAACTAAGTTTAGAGGACTAGCTTACCTAATGCAAAAATCAAAGATGAAAATCAACAACATAAACTTCAAAATTCAATTAATAGTTATATGTCTTTCTAAATTTTAAAGTATACAGTTGAAATCACAATTTTTAAACCCCCTTGGAATTTTTTTTCTTTTTCAAATATTTCCCAAATTATGCTTATATGCTTATAGGAGCAAGGAAATTTTCATAGTATGTCTGATAATATTTTTTTCTTCTGGTAAAAGTCTTTTTTTTTTGTTTTATTTCAGCTAGAATAAAAGCAGTTTTTAATTTTTTAGAAACCATTTTAAGGTCAAAATTATTAGCTCCTTTAAGCTATATATTTTAGTCTACAGAACAAACCAAGCAAACCAACCATTTAAGCCTTTAAATGTCGCTTTAAGCTGAATACTGGTGTCTTGAAAAATATCTAGTCAAATATTATTTACTGTCATCATGGCAAAGATAAAATTAGTCATTTATTAGAAATGAGTTATTAAAACTATTATGTTTAGAAATGTGTTGAAAAAATCTTCACTACATTAAACAGAAATTGAGGAAAAAATAAACAGGGGGGCTAATAATTCAGGGGGTTTAATAATTGTGACTTCAACTGTATTCTCAGAAATGCACTGATTCATATGTGATCATACTTCTCACTTTATTTAAACTTCAGGGCAAATGTTTGATTAAAAATGCAGAAATTTAAAATTAATAATCATAATATGAAAACACTTTTTCAAAATCAAATGATTACAGATTAACAACAACAAATTATGTATTTATATATAATATTGTAATATTGTGATCATGTAAAATATGAAAAAAGTACAACCGTAAACATCACACAATAAATGTGACACCACAAAATGAACAATAGTGTACAATTTGAATTATAGAATATAGAGCATAAACAATATACTTTTTTATTTTGTCCATACAATACACAATGCATATTGCACAGCCCTATTTCTAGACTGTTTTAAAACACTGCTGAAGTCATCATGTTTCCAGCAGGTAAATACACTCTTGTACATATTTAATGCTTTTTATCTAGCGTAAAAAATCATACAAACAACTTTCCAAAAAGTATGGTACCCACAGATAGTTACAGTAAGTAAGTTATATTTATTTTAAACACAACTAACTTGGAACACTGGTGTATTATTGCATATTGCATAGCTAAAAGCCAAATGGCTTAATTACCCCAAATTTACTAATGCTTGCCATGGTTGGTATTTGTTCTGCAAGCTTGGATTCTGTGTGGGCCTGATTTTATTGGTGAAATTATGCACATTTTATAAATTCAAAATGCACCTAAAAGCTGTGAAAACATATTCCCGCAGATTTTCCCCCTGATATATTCATTATAATTTTCTTAATATATGCATTACTCACCACGCTGACTTTGAAAGCGTAAAGAAGATCAAAGGGGAGAGCAGCAACCAGGTCGATGATGAACCAGGTGGTCATGTAATGGATGCAGATCTGCCGCGCATCGAAGATCACCTGCCCAGACTTACTCACATACGTTGTGCGGAAACTAAACACGATGTCTGGAGAAGTGACAGAATAGACAGAGTAAGCGTTTTCCCCAAAAAAAAAACACCATCAGCTTAATCTCCATGAAAGACACTGTGTTCTTTGAAGCATTTCTAACAGCAAAGATGCTTTTTTGCCAGCTCTACATCAAGTGTTATCACAGAGAAACAAAAAGAAGAAGGAAAAAGTCACACTCAATAGACTGTCAACAAAATATGAACACCAGGCATTTATAATAGTCATTATGAGAGTTTCAAAACCAAAGTAAATATTAAAGATCAGTGTTAAACATACAATAGAAAAGATACATTTATTACCGGTGTTTTAGCAGTTGGTTCATTTAGACACTTTTAGATGTTCTTGCTATTTAATTCTAAAGGAACACATAAATATACAGTATACAGTATACAAATAGTGTTGAAAACCAAACTATAAAATGTCATGGATGTGTATTTGCTGAGTAATCCAACATATTCTAGTGGGAAAATGAAAATTTGTTGCATTAAATACTAACGGCGGCAGTTAAAAATGGGGGGGGGGGGGGGGGGAATCTTTCTCCTGCAAAGGTTATGTACCTGTAACTCAAGGTTCAGTGCAATCCAATACATCTGCATAGAACATACTGACTGCCAAAAACATATTGAAATGGTCAAGCTGAGGCACTTTATCTTGCACTCAGTATTCCGATTCTGTATTTGAATTAGGTTCCAGTATATTTGTAAGAAGGACAGCTTCTGAAGCTACCAAGAGTTCTAAAATACAGTCTTGTAACTACATTTTAAAGCATAAGCTGAATCATTTAAGGCCTTAAAAATGAAGATTTAAAAAGTTTCTTGTGAACCAGAATCTAAAATGAATTTAAGGTCTTGAATACTGAGTTACAGCCATGCAAAACTTATAGGCGGGACAATCGCCTCACAGAAAGGCATGTGGTGTTCAATTAATTTTATAGAAGGAAACAAGACAAGATTTTAATAGTATTTATTCTACAGACATTATTTTTTCATTACACTAAATACAAGCTGTATGCACTGGGTACAATCAAACAATTTGAGTAAGAAGGCCAATCTACACTCATTTTGTTAGGTACACCTGTCCAACTGCTCGTTAACGCAAATGTCTAATCAGCCAATCACATGGCAGCAACTCAATGCATTTAGGCATGGTTAAGATGATCTGCTGCAATTCAAATCCGAGCATCAGAATGGGGAAGACAGGTGATTTAAGTGACTTGAACATGGCATAGTTGTTGGTGCCATTTCAGAAACTTCTCATCTACTGGGATTTTCACGCACAACCATATCTACGGTTAACAATGAATGGTCCAAAAAAGAGAAAATATCCAGTGAATGGCAGTTCTGTAGGCGCACATGACTTGTTGATGCCAGAGGTCAGAGGAGAACAGCCAGACTGGTTCGAGCTGATAGAAAGGCAACAGCAACTCAAATAACCACTCATTACAACTGAGGTATGCAGAAGAGCATCTCTGAACAAACTACACATTGAACCTTGAGGTGGACAGGCTACAGCAGCGGAAGACCACACCGGGTGCCACTTCTGTCAGCTAAAAACAGGAAAATTAGGCTACAATTCGGCTCACCAAAATTGGACAATAGAAGACTGGAAAAATGCTGCTAAGACATTCGGATGGTAGGGTCAGAATTCGGCATCAACAACATGAAAGCATGGATCCATCCTGCCTTGTATCAATGGTTCAGGCTGCTTGACACACTTTAGGCCCATTAGTACCAAATGAGCATCATGTCAACGCAGAGTATTGTTGCTGACCATGTCCATCCCTTTATGACCACAGTGTACTTATCTTCTGGTGGCTACTTCGAGCAGGATAACGCTCGATTTTATAAAGCGTGAATCATCTCAGTCTGGTTTCTTGAACATGACAATGAGTTCACTGTACTGAAACGCGCTCCTCAGTCACCAGATCTCAATCCAATAGAGCAACTTTGAGATGTTGTGGAATGGGAGCTTCGCATCATGGATGTGCAGCTGACAAATCTGCAGCAGCTGCATGATGTTATCATGTCAATATGGACAAAAATCTCTGAGGAATATTTCCAGTACCTTATTGAATCTATGCCATGAAGGATTAAGGCAGTTCTGAAGGCAAAAGGGGATCCAAACTGGTACTAGTAAGGTGTACCTAATAAAGTGGCCGGTAAGTGTGGATCATATCTTTGTAACTGAAATATATTAGGCCTCAAAAGTGAAGATTACAAAAGAAGAGTTTACTGAGAATGAGAATCAGAAACCATATTAAGATAGCGTCAGTACTTTTATAGTTACAGTCCTACGAACGTTGGAAAAATATTATTTTATTTTATTTTATATTCTTTGCAACTGATAAAACTTGATGCAAAAACAATTTCTGTTTTCAAAATTATTTGTTCTTCAAACATAATTTTCTTAAAAGATGTGTTTACCTATTGGAGGTCACATTTGGCTTTTTGGTTGTGTACATTTAAACATCACACTGACATTCCTATATTTCTGGAAATTACCCACATATAACTTTAAAATTGAAGGTACTAAAAGAAATGTTTGTTTAAAACAACATCATCTAAAAAGTATAGTATAATATCTGTAATACTTCATGAGTTACAGGCTCTCAAATGTTAGAACAATTACCAAAAAAGTACTTTTTCCAATTTCGAATTGTCACAAATGGTATATGATGCAACAAAGACTGCAAAAGTCTTTTTATTATATATTTCACTAATAACCCAAGCAATATCTGTGTAAAAACAACATAATGATTCTGCCATCTTTCTAAAGTCATTTTCACAGCACTGAAAATTGTCTACAAATTTCCAGGTCATTTTGACCCCATCTACAAAATAGAAGATTACTCAGTAAAAATACATTTAAAATATTTAATATTTTGCCTAAAGGTGTCTCTCCCCCATGTGTCATATACAACGACACCTGCTGTACCTCAACAAAACAATAACCACGTGTTCACCGGTCACCCTATATAACACGTTTTATTTTTTAATCAGCATGGGATCAGCATCCCTTACAGCTCATGCTATTCTAAAATTGCAAACAATCTGTGAACAAAGACATCTATTTAAGCTCACAAAGATGCAGAAAAAATAAATAATAGTGCAATTTGAGAAGCACAGCATGAGTGCGAGGGGGATTTGAGGTAAAACTCCAAAACATCAGTCGTGGAGTGAATTTTAAATGTCAAATGTCTTTTTTCTTTGCCTTTAATTTAACAGAAATATAACAACAGAATACAACCAGTAAATTCCCCAATACAACAGTATCATTCATCATCACAATATAAACCAATCGAAGCTAAAAACAAAAAAACAAAACAAGTAGTAAACTATAGTAGTCAAATAAGTGAAATAATAAAATTAAATAATTAATAAAATAATTCATCATTTTTTCTTGTCGGCTTTGTCCCTTGCGGGGTCGCCACAGCGGAATGAACCGCCAACTTATCCAGCAAGATTTTACACAGCGGATGCCCTTCCAGCCGCAACCCATCTCTGGGAACTTCCACACACACATTCACACTCATACACTATGGACAATTTAGCCTACCCAATTCACCTGTACTGCATGTCTTTTGGACTGTGGGGGAAACCGGAGCACCCGGAGGAAACCCACGCGAACCCAGGGAGAACATGCAAACTCCACACAGAAACGCCAACTGACCCTAATAAAATAATAATTAATAAATAAATAACCAGGGATTATGGTGATCTACCAGTGCCATTCTGACACCGCTGGTGGTTTAACAGATATCTGTTTTAAAAATATACTCTTACGAGCAGCGAAAGAAGGTTAAACAACCACCTGCTTTTAAAAAAACAAACATTTTATTTATTTTTGTACAAGTTAGCCTTTTTAATTCTAATATTGCAGTTATTTTTCTGTCCAAAGCACCACAACTGAGTACGTTTCCTTGTGGTATAACACTGAGTTAAGATGTCAAAGACCATGAAACTGGTTTAAAGACCTGATTCTAATCATATATAAAGATACAGATGTAATATAATCTCATAAATCATAATCATGCTCACAATGAAAAACGTACTATGTAATGGACCAACTAAAAAATTGTCAATGATCCAAATGGGATTGTCTTACCAATGATGAAGAGAATCTCGACGGCAATGTCAGTGACGGTGGTGCTGCGTGTCAAATCTTGATCGCCTATAAAACAAACGTTGTACGGCACCGTCACAGCCACATAAAAGGTAGCCAGAAGGATCAGCCAATCCCAGCCTGCTTTGAAGGTGCTGAAGTGGAGAAGAATGAACTTGGATTTCTTGGCATCAGCGACTTTATATTCAGGTAGAGCGGGTGGATCCCCAAACACATTCTAGAAAGAGAGAAAACAATTTGTGGAAGTTAACGTTTTTTTTTTGGCCCTGTTTACACCTGGATTTAGGTTTGCAATCTGGTTGATTTGACAAGGAAGACGCCTTGCTGTTCACACCTGATGTTTACATGCATTTCTTTAGTCCACTTTCGGCTTTTAACCAGTTTTCTATGGAAGAAAAATCTGTGTATGAGTTTTGAACGTGGTGTTGTATTGCAAAATAAGCTTGTGCATTTTACATTCTGTAGACTCTAAAAAATCCTTTTAAAACTACTGTATAATGTTTTTTGGTCAACATTATTATTGCTAAATATACTGAGTAAATGTTAAACAAAATAAACCATTAAAATATGTCACATATATATTTATTTATATAACAGTTCTGTCTGGTTTTCGAATCTGATTGACTGATAGTCATGCAATATTCTGCAATAACAGCACTTCCACAGCCTCTTCACACTGTGAATACACCTTGTGTATTACTCCGCCTACATAGAGTGACAGTAGATCTATAAACTCACTACAGTTTGACAAATATTGCAGCTGTTGGACAACATAATGTATTTTTGAGGCTTTTTAGGTGGGAATGTAGCTGTTTAGATTGCAACTATGCAGTTTATTTATAAGGATAGTGCCTATTTTAAATATTTAGAATTTCGGAGATTCGGCGGCCATCAGCCTGTCATACTGAACAGAGCAAAGATGGTTGTGCAACAAAATGGCGACAGAGACCGCATAATAAGTTCTTAGGGGAGAAAAACACATCGTTTTTTTTTTTTTTTTTCCGTATTTCAAACTACAGCTGATCAAATCATTATAAAACAGGTAAGGGACATTTCTCTCTCTTTTGTATTTTGTAGTGCTATATTTAAACCATAGTAATCTGCTAGTGTTTGCTTTGCTTTGGCTTTTTCGTTGTTAATTATTGTGACTGATGGCATTTCATGGCGTTCAGTATTATAATCATTAAATGTCAGCAAAATCACTTGTTTTGTCATCACTTTAAATATTATGCTAGAGAATCATTCAAATACTAGTTCTAAAGTGACGTGTTTTTAAGCAATGGTTTCTGTTGTTCTGACCGTCAGCTGCAGATGTGAATGAATGGTGGAAGAAAGTAGTTCCTTGTACAAAAGGATTTTTGAGACTCTTCGTGTTTGATTTTCTTTTTTATATACCCGATTATGTAATCGAACTATTGTATAAATGCAATATCACACTCGCAGCAGTGCGATAAGGCTGTATATCATCACATACAGCCATATCGTATTGCTACACGTGTGATATTGTGCATCTATACATGTGTGTATATGTATGTATGTATATAGGTATGTTTATATATGTATGTGTATACGTGTTTGTGTGTGTGTGTGTGTGTGTGTGTGTGTGTGTGTGTGTGTGTGTGTGTGTGTGTGTGTGTGTGTGTGTGTGTGTGTGTGTGTGTGTGTGTGTGTGTGTGTGTGTATGTGTGTGTGTGTGTGTGTGTGTGGGTGTGTGTGTGTGTATATATATATATACACACACATACACATATACACACATGTATAGATGAGCAATATCACACGAGTAGCAATACGATATGGTTGTATGTGACGATATACAGCCTTATCGCACTGCTGCGAGTGTGATATTGCATTTATACAATAGTTTGATGACATGATCGGGTATATAAACAAGCAAATCAATCTCAATTTTGAACAGAACAAAGATGGTTGTGCAACAAAATGGCGACAGAGACCGCATAATAAGTTCTTAGGGGGAACTACATTCCCACCAATATATATATCACAATCTCAATGTATATATCACAATGTATTTAAAAATATATTACTTATTTTATTTCATTCTGAATAGGCTCAACTTTTATTAGGCCAATAGGCCAAATTTTAGTTTTTACTTTATTTTATTACTTCTTTAAATGTCCTTTTTGTCCTCAAAATGTCTGTACCCTAAGCTCCTGTAGACCACAAGAAAAATCTCTTGTGTGTTTGTGCACACTTGGTGAATAAAGCTCATTCTGATTCTGATTCTGATAAAAGGGCATGACATCTCAGGACTGTCTGCAAGGAAAATGTATTTCTGTCCTATAGATACATGCAAGACATCATTTAAAACTGTAAATGGTTTACAATTAATTTCTGTATAACCTACCCTGCCAAAAACAAAACACTCTACCAAAAAAAAAAAAAAAAATTTTTTCATTATTATTCCTCTCCTTTCAAAGAGGTATCAAAAGTGGATGATGTGTATCCGTTGTCAATGCTGCCATTTGATTTTATTATGTAATAAAATAAAACGTAATACAATAAAATGAAACAAACTACCATATGTGGCGTTGCCATTGTGTGTTGCATTTGCATTATTTTTTACATTTTGGGAGGAGTAAAATATAAACATGTGGTTTCAGCAACCAGATGCATTTAGAACTGTCCAGTTTTATCTAGAGTGAGTCCCAGACCACTTCCTGAAGTGATTTGGGCAGTCGGATTTATATGCATCCATTCACCATCAAACAGCTATCTGGTCAGAAAAAATACATGAATTGACCCAGATGTAAACAACATCTAAGAGAGACATAAAAAAACCACCATCAATACATTACATTTAAATACTGTAATTGTACCGAATTGTAATGAACAAAACTGCAATAACTGATCATATTGAGCAAAGTATCATCATAAATATCATCATAAACATGCATACTGTCACAGTTCCGGAAAGGGAAAGGAGCAAGGACTCACTCAATTGCAGTAACAAAATAGATTTTATTAAAGAGCACCTATTATGGGTTTTTGAAAATGTCCTTTCATGTAGTGTGTAACGCAGCTCTAAGTGAAGTGAAATATCCAGCTAAGGCTCAAATCTGAGAGCGCACAGTGTTTAAAACTATTGATTCATTTATAAAAGTGTCGACTTATAGTGCTTCAAATGAATCGTCTTGATAACGAGTCTTTAGCCGTTTTGGTGTGACGTCGATACGAAACTTAAGCCCCGCCCAATTGTTCCACGCAATACTGGGAAAATTGAGACCTGCAGCCCCGCCCACAAACACAGTAGCAAAGAAAAAGAGGAAGACAAACACTGTAGCAGATCCCGGTTGTATTTATTGGAAGTGTGAGGGAAAGTTGGTGTTATTTTTTTTACCCAGTGATGAAACTGTGAAGAGTCAGTGGTTGAGGTTTATTTTTGCAAAAATACCTCAGCATTATAGCCCAGCCTTGTGCAGTTCGAGTGCTTCTGGAAGCTACACGCTTACAACGCGGGATTCGTCGGTCGTTGTTAAAGGAAGAATCAGAAAAGACTATTGATGTAAGGGACTTTGCTCGACAGGAACTTTATCAGTACATGGATCAGTGGATCATGGATCAGTTTTTTCCTCCATTTCACAACTGTAGGTAAGTGCATTACCATGGTTGGCTCCTTGGTTTCTCTAGCTTGCAAATTATGTATTTAATTGTGTTTTGTTACTTGTAACCGCTTGTACTGTATCAGGTTAACTTTTTATATTCTCATATAGCGTCTAATGCCCCGTTGAAAACTTTACGAATTTAAATGCGTTTGTGAGCTCGTGTTCCACTCCCGTTTGTCGTTGCTATGGCCACCGTCAGCTGTTCTTACAAACGTGCAGTGGTCAAGGTTCGAAATAGTTCAGCTTTTGCCGCTGTGTGGATTAATACTGAATGTGTGTCATGGTTAAGAATAGAGCAATATGCTGGTGTTTTACTGCATTGAGCTCACACACATACCTGCCAACATCTGTCCCTGAATATTCGGGAGACCGGGTGGGTAAGGTTCAGGGTTGAGATGTCTGAATAACACTGTTTAGAACCGGATACTGTGTACTGTGGTGTTAGTAACTACTATGAAGCGTGTCTCAGGCAGCCGCTGCGACTGGATCCTATACCAATGATGGCGACCCGGGGGTTTCACAGACCGTACCAAAATGCTGAGGACCGGGGGGGTGGTTGAAATTACAGGAGTTTTCCAGGATAAATAACAAAATGGGTGGGTGGCTGGAGATGGGTCTGAAATACGGGAGACTCCTGGGAAAAACAGGAGTGTTGGCAGGTATGCTCACACATACACTATGCACTGTGACTACTTCAATATTGTTGATAAGCCGTGCTAGGCATTTCACTCTGTCTCGCGCTAAACGCTGTGGACCAATCGCAACAGGCTGTCATCGGTCCAATCAGCGCAGAAGGAGGGGTTTGGGAACAAATGAATCACTGAACGATTCATATGGGAGTCGCTGGAATAATTAGGTAAAATAAATGTATATTATAAGACAATGAAAGTGTTTTTTGACCTTGCATGCATATCAGCTTGTTGTTGGAGACCCCCAAAACCAAAATTTTACCCTTTTTAATGTATAATAGGGGCTCTTTAATAGTAAAATAAAACATAACAAAAACAACCCCAAGTGGAAAACATTAACAAAAGACTAATTAGACTGGGTTGGCATTTTGTTTGGAAATGAAATCGGGTTGATGTCAGAACCCAACATCAGGCCGATGTCTATGTCCAACCTTGGACAGACTTTGCATTTTGGTTACTTTCCAACACAACCTAAAAATATCAAAATTCAACATCTATTGATGTTACAGCTTGACATTGTGTGGACATTACCAATATGACATCTATCAGACTTTGGATTTTGGTTGTCGTACGTGACAAATAAATGTCAGTATTTGAAGTCAATATGAGGTTGTTTTAAGATGTTGGCTCAACGCTGGATTTTGGTCACTTTCCAACACACCCTAAAATCAACAAAATATCACTGAGTACATTTACATGGACGCCAATAATCTAATTAAGAGTTTACCATGTAAACAGCGATTTTTGATTAATTTAATCCGACTAAAGTTATATTTGAACTAAACAGAAAATGAATTAAGACATGAGGAGTATGCCGATTTTAGTCGCATTATTGAAGTGCAGTACAGACATGTAAACACCGCAATCAAACTATTACCGTTGTGTAGGATTTTCACTGCATTTCGCAACAGTATAGTCTATATACACATGCAAGGGACCACAGACACCTGCATGTCGAAATGTGAAAGTTTTTTTTCCGATAAAAAATTCCGGTATCAAATTCTATTAAAACAACACACTTCCAGCAGTTCATAATCGCATCCAATATCTCGTTTGTCATAGGGCATTCATGAAATATTCCTGAATGAAAGTGAAAGTGCCAAACTGCAATTAAAGTCGACAAACTAAAAATGAAACACCCGAAATTACATGAAACTCCGGAGGAAATGTTGATAGCGTGGTGACACAATGACGGTAATCAAATTATGTGCTATAACATGTAAAACGGGATCATGAAATAAACATTCAAAAAGCAACTCATGTAAACACCTTAATCATATTATTGTCTTATTCAGATTAAGGCAAATAATTCGATTACTGATGTCTATGTAAACGTAGTCACTGTCAATTCACGTCGTTATTGGACGTCAAAATAGCATTGTCCTTAGACGCTGGCGACCTAAATCTAACCAAATATTAACGTCTTATGACGTTGTGTGTCTGCCAAGACGACTCTCAGAAAACATTAATGACGAACTGGCACAGGACATCAGACATGAAGCTATAAAAAAGAACTAATTCACAAACAAACAGGTGAAGAAAATGAACCAATAAAAGGATAAAAAGATAGGAGGGACTAGACAATAGACAGGAGAGCACATGGCACAAAGAGACGACACATAAGCCAGGTGTTCGCATGAAACAGGACTAGAAGCCAATGAAAGCAGCCAATGAAAATACTCATTAAGCTGTGGTCACACGAGAGTTTGAGCTTGCGAAATTCTGTCGTATGGTGCTGCGAAAAGGGGCGGGATTAAACAAGATGATTAGACATTAAAAAAAGCGAGCGATTACTCCAAATTTTAAATTTCTTTCCAGTGAGGTCATGTTTTGATTCTCGATTGGTCTCACGCAGTCAAGTGATGTGATTTTGCAGATCAGCGTTCACCAAGCTTAAACTTTGCACCGCAGCGAACTGCGAAACTTGACGCACAAGCTTGCGTTTCCGGTCTGATGTATTCGCGTGCGTATAAATGGAAGTCTATGGGGAGAAAAGTGCAATGTGACCACAGCTTTAATCGCTTGTTCACATGAAACAATGTAAGACATGAGCACATGATAAATGAAACACTTATCATGCACTCGCTAATTCAACATGCATGTTCCGATCCCAGCGCCCACCAAAACAGCAACCAACTTGACTAAAGCGCTGAGAACGAAACAGCACGCTGCGAACAATCATCAAACACACCAGGACAGTTGAGCAGACAATCAAACTGCTTTCTGAAGAAAATGTGAAAATGTTTTAAGAAAGTCTTTTGAAAAAATTAAAAACATTAAGACCGTTTACACCTGTATTTAGCATCATCCGCTTGTGATCACATCAAAGAAAACACCAAAGTTCCATGTGTTAAACAGGACCTGTTTCTGTATTTTTCTGTATCAATAGTATTTGAATGGTCTCACCTTGTTAAGTTTGATTTTGCTCTGTTTCTGACGGTTGTGCAAGTGTCCTGAAATGTGGTAGAGAACTGTGCTTGATCGCAGTCTCGTGGAGCCAAACGGAGAGTCTCCCTTGACCTTCTCACGCCGGCACTCTGAGGAAAGATTGGACTGCTGTTATTAAAGTCAAGGGCAATAACGGATACAATCCATCAAGGAATAAATACACACTGCACAAAAAATAAATTCTATTAATACATAAAAACAACAAAGGACACATTTTTATGACAGAACTTCATATGGTTCTGAGGTAATACTAATCATACTAAATATTGATCAAATACTAAAGAAAACAAAACCAACCATATATTTAAATAAAACATTATGATTTATTGTAACCTGAAAAGCCCAACGTTTGATCTAAAAAAAACAAAAAAACAAAAACAATCAGTATATTTAATCTATAAAGTAAAATAAGAAACTACTGAATGCTAAAGCCTACACAAACTTTGATCTGAAAAGTTTAGATTAACTACTAAAAAAATTAAAACAAAACCATGTATTTACATAAAACTTTAGGATTTATTATAATCTGAAAAGTTTTGATTTCAAAACCAAAAAACCAAAACTAAAATTTTTAAGAACTAGAACTGTCTCACGAGTTTGTGTTTCTAAATATCAGCCACACTAAGAGATAACATGTCAGTTTGTTATTTTGTGTCGTTGTCACAGACAAGTCTTGAACCCGGGTCTCTAGTGTGAAGACTGGTGATATATACCACTGAGCAGTTAGTTGTGCTGGGCCCAAATAAAACACTCAAAGTAGGAATACAGAAAACAAGGATTTTTTTATTTAAAAAAAAAAAAAAAAAAAAAAAAAAACACATACAACTTATATTCTTCTCAGAATGAGGTAGCAAAACAAACAACTAAGTATCTTCTCAGATGAGGTATACGAAAGGTTTTAAAAGCATAATAAAATACAAAGAAAACTCCACAATGGGAGAAAACAAAGAATATAACAGCAAGCAACAGGGAAAACAAGAGTCTTACTAGATGTAGATCTGGAGGTCAAGAGACCACAAGGCAAGTTCACTGGGTAGTGACTCAAAAACCAAGTGAGGAAAATACTACACCAGAAATGAGATCACTCTGTATTGACGGTATTCATGTTAATAGCAAACAGTTTACAAATAAATTTGTTAGAAAGGTTTTGTCAAAACCAGTAGCGGTTCTACCCCATATCCAACTATCCACCCCCCCCCCATATAGAAACTATGTGGTTGACTTTTTCTAACTCCAATTGGAACACATGTAATTGTCTCAAACAATCAATTCAGACAGCATACAAACAAACTGAAATGTTACTAATATTTCACTTAATCTGGACCTTTCTTGCCTTTTTTGCTGCAGACATCAATTATAGCATCATATATCCCATTAAAGTAGCCCCCAGGGACGTTGCTAGACAATAGCCACGCCACACTACCAAAAAAACATATATTTTTATTATTTAGTATAAATAAATATAAATCAGATTATTATTAGTATTATTATTATTTTTATTATTATTATTCTAAATAAATAACAAAAATCAATCCTAAATGTAACTGGAAAACAATGTAAAGACAAAACTGGAGTGAGCGGCTAAGATCTCTTAAGAAATCTTTGGCATTAATATTAAAGACAATTCTATAGAATACAAAAAAATAGGTTTTATAGAATTATCTGTTGTCTTAGATCCGACTCATGTCCGAGAATTTATGTTATTAAGTATTACCTCCCTGACTCATCATCTCTCCTTTCTGCTTCATAGCCATACTTAGTCAAAATAAGATCATTGTCATATTATAATTTTAGCTTTATCAACTTGCAAAGCTCACTGCGTCCCGACACCTCTGCATAAAAGTTACTCTGGTTTCACAGTGCATAAGCGGCATGTATTTTATCGGCATGCATGTAAACAATCTGTATTCACACCGGGAGCAGCACAGCGCGTGTAAGGTGTGCGGAATAGTTTTATGCGTGCATGCGTCAGTTTGCTTTCGTTTCGGTTTGCGCATGCAAAAGACGCCAAATGTGAATGGCCACTAACGTCTTTATTCTGGGATTACCACTCTAAATACTACAATTGCATTAAGTAAATCATATCTCAAAGCTTACTGGGGCTTGTTTTGTTTTGTTTTTTTGTTTTTGTTTTTTTGCACCGTCTCCCCGTGCCGACCCCCCAGCAAGATGCCGCCCAGGGCGATGACCCTAATTGCCCATGCCTAAATCCGCCACTGGTCAAAACAAAACATTCCATGTCAATTAAGGAAAAAAAAATATGTTCTATAAGATTTCAATCAAGAAGAGGCAAGAAAAATAAGATAATGATATTTAACATATCCGGTTCTTCCTAAGGCTAAAGAAGTAGTATTTCAAATTTTAAATGACATTTACCCAATTTTTTACATGAGAAACAATTCATGCTGCTTTCATAAGAAAGATATTGCAACTGTAGAACATATTTTTTCACTGTGAAGTTATAAAAGATTTTTAGGATGGAATTTCAGAACTGGCTGCATTCCAAACAGATACAAATACACCTAAAATACACCAAAAAGACCTAACTGTGGTCTCAATCAAAGTTGGTATATTTTTGAAGGACAAAGACCTAGACTTTTTGGTAAATAACCTAATTATGCTAGCTAAACACTTCATTCATAGATGCAAATTTGTAAAGGTGAAACCCCGCTTTAATAGATAGAGGAATGATCTGAAGATGTTTGTAAAGTCTTTTCACTTCACGAGGAACAGAAAAGCCCGAAAGCTTTCACATGCCTTGGACTCGTGCCAATTATTTATTTATTAATTATTTATTTATTTATTTATTTATTTTTGTTTGTCTATAGCTGCGTCCGAAACCGCCTACTACTTAGTAGGTACTGCATTTGAATTTAAAAATACTACTCGGTCATTAGAAAAGTACGTTCTATACAGTATGAATGTAAGAAGTATGAATGGAATTCGGACGTACTACATCTGCCATTTTGTCAGTTGCGTCAATTCACTCCCATTCATGAATTCTCTCGTGGTGCATCATGGGATAACGTAGTGTGCATGGGATGCGCACTTCAAAATCTCGCTGAAAGTAGCAAGTCTTCCGGGTACTTCTCGCATACTGATTTTCTAATTCTATAAATTCGGACAAACTATTCGGCTCGCATACTGATTTTAAGATACTATATAGTATGGAAGTATGCGGTTTTGAACGCAGCCTATGTACCTAGTCCTGTACTTTTATATCGACACTAACACTATATGTATTGGATTGTTGAAAATGCCATAATGGTTTGTACTTGAACTTATGGTTAATAAAAAATAAATAAATAAAAAACAAGTGAGGAACAGAGAAAAGGTGACAACTTAAATACCATGACTGGAACAAGTCACAGGTGATCGCAATTAAGTAAACAAGAAAACACGAAGAAGAACTAATGCAGAGGAGGGACCACAGGGACTTCTAGGGGAATGGAGACAAAGTGCAAGATGGGGACAGTCCTTTATTTTGTCGCAAATACAAATGGAGCTACAGCGGTTTCCCCGGTTAAAGAACCTTCCATTGTCAATAATTTGCTAAAGTTTACTAGGAAGTAAACCACTGTGTTCTATTCCATTGTGGTTTATTTGCAGGTTATCTGTGTAATATTCATGTTTTACCTATACATTAAATTCACAGCTTTGAAATATTTCATTCAGCTATTGTTTTGAGTTGATATTATTATGATAGTTGTATGACTCTTAAGTAATATTTATCTAATATAAGGTCAAGTAAAAATAAACATTTAAACACATTTAAAAACTAATTTAAACCATAAGTAAACATGGTTTACAGGCTCTGGCTGGATCCAAAAATGTTACAAAATTGCAAAAAATAAAAAATACTGGAGATAGAAAATGTAGCTTATAATTAAGAGAGTATTTTTGTTGCTTTGTGAAGAAGGTGCAGAGATTTTCCATCAATACTTCCATGTAAATGGTGATTGCCCTTATTACTGACTCCGGTTTTTATAGAAAATGGCCTGTTCTCTTTCTACTGCCCTCTATGCTGCTGTTACACAAATGCTGGTGTGAAACAAGAATAACTTTCTTTCAGCTGGTGACGTGCTTTACACCTGTGGTTTCCGCTAATGCTGCTTTGCTGCCAAAATATTTCTATTGTTATATTGAACACATCTGTTTTAATTGTTTGAGTGACTGCGGTTCATTTGATTTAGTCTTTGAGGTCTGGAAATAAACTGTTAGTCTGATAAGAGGTATTTACTTCCAGGCTGGAGTGGAAATTCCACTTCAAATGGTTTGACAACAGTAGCTTCTTTTCTGTGGTGATTTACAGTATCCTTAAAGTCCCCAAGAAATCAAGACTAACCATATGATTTAGTTAGCTCACATTGCTAGTTTTGAGGTGAACGATTAATCTGCGCATGTCATTAAGAAAAAAAATAGTTTGCCCTTCTAATCTTTAATTGAAATGTCAAAATGCACTTCTTGATTTTTTGTTTTTTTTTTCAGTTAAATTCTCAGATTACGTATATCTTAGGAATTGGGCATGGCTAACATATTTAACCACGCCGCTCTAACGGTCAGTTTTGACAACAAATAAAAATGGTGAGCAAGAGGAGTCTGTTAGGTTGTA
Organism: Danio kyathit; assembly: GCA_903798195.1. Lineage (NCBI taxonomy): Eukaryota > Metazoa > Chordata > Actinopteri > Cypriniformes > Danionidae > Danio > Danio kyathit. Next base: position 24,600,710 of record LR812537.1, on the reverse strand, counting down.
ATAAGTCTCCCAAAATCCTTTTTTTTTCCATCTATCTGAATGAAATGCCTACTTTACATCCAATCAGCTTGCAGCAAAAAAAACAAGCCCCGCCCACTGTTTTGTCATTTAATATTCAATTTCTCTAGGAACTGCATCACAATACAAAAACAAAAATGAAAAGTGGCCTCCAGTTTATGGGGACTTTAACTGAAATACTTATGTATAGACTTTTTTTTTATTATTTAGATTTTTTTATCTTAAAAAAAAAACTTTATTCTATGTTATTGAAAAAAAATCAAACTAATTATTGATTATATATTATTATTATTATTATTATTATTATTATTATTATTATTATTATTATTATTATTATTATTATTATCATCATCATCCTCATTATTATGTTAAATAATAAAATATATATTAATAATTAATAAATTAATAATTAACAATTATAAAAATTATAAAAAATAATTAAAAAAGTAGCTAAATTAAATTCAATTAAATTAATTTAAATTGTATGTGAAAAATGTAATGAATAAACCCAAACTGCCAAAAAATACAATACATTTCAATAGAAAGCTATAACCTGACAAACATTTTTTGTATATTATAGTATAAATAAGGGAGTAAGCCGAAGGAAAATGAATGAATGATAAACTAAAAATACTGCAATTTGGGTTAATACAGATCTTCAGCACTATATTAAATTGCTGAAATCAACTCTAAAAGAAAGCAGCTGGTGAGATCAAAGCTCAAATACTTCAATATACTCTAAAAGACTCTGGAGTAAATAGGAATAAATTCCTGTTTACATTTGCATTTTGCATTCATTCCCCCACCCAGTCAACATGCAGGATGTGCTTTGTGTCAGTTCTTTGCTAGTAGCAAATATACAAATGAAATGTAGCAAAAAAAAAAATGTTAATATAGAAATATTGGTGTGCAATGGTTACTGAGATAGAGGTGGAGACAAAAAACATATGAAATGTGTAGTCCATGAATGTGTGTGTGTCAATTCCTCCTTCAATATGACAAAATTATTTTAAAAATATATTATTCATACCTTCAGCTTAGTCTAGTTATTCATCAGAGGTCGCCACAGCGGAATGAACCGCCAAAATATCCAGCATATGTTTTACACAGTGGATGCCCTTCCAGATGCAATGCATCTATAACACCTGGACACCCACACCCATGCG